>CAUYQU010041853.1:0-81452 GCA_963574635.1 Cheracebus regulus
TGTCCCAGCCAGGCATGGCAGCTCAGCCTATAATGCCAGTACTTTGGGAGGCCAGGGAGGGCAGATCATTTGAGCTCAGGAGTTCAAGACTAGCCTGGGCAACATGGTGAAACCCCATCTCTACAAAAAATACAAAAATTAACTGGCGATGTGGTGTGTGTCTGTAGTCCCAGCTACGAGGGTGGCTGAGGTGGGAGGATCGCTTGAGCCTGGGAGGCAGAGGTTGCAGTGAGCCAAGACTGCACTCCAGCCTGGGTGACAGAGTGAGACCCTGTCTCAAAAAAAACCAAAAAACAAAAACTAGGAGGCCTAAGTAGGAGGATCACTTGAGGTCAGGAGTTTGAAACCAGCCTGGCCAACATGGTGAAATTCTGTCTCTACTAAAAATACAAAAAGCCAGACATGGTGGTGTGTGCCTATAATCCCAGCTCCTCAGGAGGCTGAGGCAGGAGAATTGCTTGAACCTGGGAGGCAGAGGTTGCGATGAGCCAAGATTGTGCCACTGTGCTCCAGCCTGGGCAACAGAACAAGACTATGAGTCGGGGAGGGGAGGGGAAATGTCCCCCTGACCCCCTTTGTAAGAACTGACAAGATAAAAATATTAACCTCAAGAAAATGAAACTAAATTGGCAAAATGAAAGATTAAGACAAATGAACTACAGTATAGCTTTATAGCTATATCATGAACTCTTTCTTCAGTTTGGTGCCAGTAAAGATCCTCACAGGAAGACTCTTCACTAGAGTTTTGATATCATATCCTAGAATTCTCCCAGGGACTCTGTCTTCCCTCAACTTGGTAGTTACTACCACCCACTCACCCAATCCTTTGAGGTTAAGGTCCCGCAATACTAAGAGAGACACTGTCCTCAGTTTCCCCAACTTTCAGTGTTTTAAAGCTTAAATAAAGACCCTTTAAATGTTAAAGGTTTTGTGGTCATCTGATGAAATAGGGAGAGCCAAAAAAGTTTAAGAAATCAGTTTTTATGAATCTTAATGCATTTTTACACATTCATAATGTATATTTTATTGTTCCTAATTCCCTTGCTGATATATGTAAAACAATGATAGAGGAGAAAGCCTTTGGAGCAGGGAGACCTGGTTCAAAACCCAGCCCAAATGCTTACTAGCTGTGTGACTTAGGATAAAGATTCACTTCTTCCAGTCTCAATTTCCTCAACTGCACATTGAGAACAAAATCAATCCTTAGTCCCTAGGATTGTTCTGAGAAGTCAGTTAAATGACACAGCAGCTATAAAGTACCTAAACAGGCCAGGCATGGAATAGCTACCTACTGGTATGGCACCTATTGGTATGGTACCTATTCCATGCCTGGTCTCCTTATATACTTTATAGCAGCTGTGTCATTATTAACCCATCTGATAATCTGGTAAGGTACCTTTAAGAAAATATTGAGAACTGGATAACTCCCTGCATTTCCCTTCTACCTTTCGTACCAACAAGGCAAGAACCACATTTTACTCTCAGCTGTTACACCCATCTTTGCCTAGGTTACTGACATAATTTTCTTCTCTCCCTAAACTTTCACTGTCATGTACTTAAATTCTTTTCAGAAATATGTAAGATACTAGTGGTTCCCTATATCTTCCTATGAAAATAAGGGTACCACCTATTGCACTTAATTTTGAGAACAAATATAAGACTATACAGGTAAAACTACTGTGTAAATTATAATGTGCTATTAAGTACAAAATGGTGGAATGCTGTGGCTTCTTTAAAACTCAGACCATCTGTACTCCAAAAAGCATCATCAGCTAAGTAATAAATATTTTATATATCACAGCAGGTCATCTTCTTCCTTTCTTCTACTGTTAAAGTCAACTTTTTAAAAGGCTGAATATTTTACAGAATTAGCCAGAAATGATCTCTCTCTTCACCTTATGCTTTAATCAGATGCCAAGGTCAAATAAGAGCTAAGTAATAATTAAGGATCACACCTTAACTTCTGTCATGTGCAGATAGCACATCTGAAAATAATCACATTTTTTAAATAAATCTAAACATATTATTCTGAGAATCACAACTTCAAACACCTGACAATAGTTTTAAAACCATATGCTGTACCTCCTAAAGTCCTATCTAAAGGAAACAACTGTCTCAGAAGTTTCAAAACACTGATATATTAAAGGGTAATGAGTTATTTGTAACAATATTTCAGAATTTTAAACTCTGAAATAAATGAAAAATTATGACTAAGAATATTCTAAGACGTATATTATAACACCTGGATTTTAAAACATTCTTGAGGGTCATTTCAATGCCCAACCCCAAATTCTAAAAACATTATTGTAGTATCATTTCACACATAAAAATACAAGATTTCACACATATCTGTTATTATAAATAAGATTTCAGCTAATAAAGAACATATTATAAAAAATGTACATACCATATCACGGTGCTCCAAGTTAACCCCACATTTCAGTAGCTCTTCTACGATGTGTACATGCCCTTCTTTTGATGCGGATATAAGTGCTGTCCAATTATCCTTGAACGCATATTTTAAAAGTTACCATTTTACAACCAAAAATAACATTTCAAAGTAAGAAAAACTAAAATTGAATTTACATACCAAATGATCATACCAAATTGACATGATTTGACCCATGCTGACTAAACTACTCTAAAGTGATACTGAAGCTCTCTTAAGAATCAGTCTGTCCATTTGCATCACTAATAATGGTGTAAACATGGTTTTATAACTGCTTGTTCAGTCTTCTCACTGGACTTATAATCATATACTATGTTTTTAAAAAGGAGAAAAGATGATCATCAAAACCTCAAAGCTAATCCTCATAGCTAGCAACCATTACTGTAATATAAATTGGAATTAAAGAGACTGTAATCAGATTTAAAAGCACATTCACAGGCTACCAAACTACAGAGATCTCATATGATGTGTTTAGAAACTTTGTGATAAGGAAAAAGAACTTTCTCCTTTATTTTGTAAATAAAGGATACAAGCATCCTATGTTAACTTTTATTCCTAACTGTAATTTAATTCAAATGATCATTCAATTAAGAAATAAAATAGATGTAGCTATGTGACCCTCAAACAAAATTCCAAAAGTACAGGAAGAATTAGAGGAAATGTAACTTTGTGGAATGTTGATTTATCCCTCAGAAGTGATATCCGAAGGGAACACATTTTCCTGGCCATTATCATGTAATGACATTTATAATATATTACCATGATGGGGAGTTACTTAACATGACTCATTTGTGGATATCTTCTAGGTGAACATTTAACCACATGTACACAGGCTCTCTATTCAGCCAGTCCCATCCATATACAAAAACCAAAGAGCTGAGATCCTTCATTGATAGTAAAAATTTCCCTCCTGTATTACTCTTTAAAAAAAGAAAACTGATATAGCCCACTAGGCAAAGTTGAGATATATGTAGAAGTTTTAATTATTACTTTTAAATCACTTCTGAAAAAAAAAAAAACAGCAAAGAGAGAGTAAATAATGAGTTGTTTTAATATATACCAAATCTTCCAGATTGCAGTTAGCTCCATTCTTAATTAATTCCTTCACTATTTCCAGATTGCCTTGCTCTGCAGCTATCATCAGCGGAGTCTGGCCACACTAGAGAATATAAAAGACACAGGGAACTTATCAAGATACTGTACTTTTACTAAAATATCACAGTTAAATACAGCATACATTTTCACAAATGCATGTTAAGCATTAGTTAGTTGTGTTTACTATATTTAATTTAGAAACAGCTAAGTTTCGGTTTACTAATAATTTCAAAGTCAAAGAAAAAATAAAACATAACTTTCTTCCCACAGTATTAATAATCTGACACAAACCTTGAGTGACGGCGGGGCAGGGCATGCCTGGCTCTCGACCCAGCCTGTGCCACTCCCAGCCTTAACGTGCCCTCCTGCTCATTCTCACCTCTTTACTCATCCCCTATCATTTACTTTTCCTATACTAATCCTTGTTTGTAACCACATTTTTAATGTGTGATTAACAACTGATTATTGTCTGTCTCACCTAAAGGCTGGGAAATATGTCAGTTTTGCTTACAGGTTTAAAACTACATACCCAGTGTGAGGGACAATGACTGCCACACACGTTCCCAAATATCTGCTGGGTAAACAAGTGAGCAAAGTCTCAAAGAATTTAAAAATCTTTTAGGCACAACATCCAAATAAGCAAATAATTATAATGATTAGTGAAATACAACAGATGCTATTGTAAGAATAATACAAGTAAGGATTTAAACACAAACACTGGTTTTAAGTTCAAAAATCGATCACATTAAATACAGACATTCCTATGTAAGGACGGATACTAAATTATATGTGGTAGCCACATGTCATCCATCCAGGGTCATTAGGCAATGACGTATTACACATAGATTTTCTGGGTGAAACAATTTATCCTCTCAACATTGAAGCTGATTATAACTTTCACGATAATCATCATTCCAAAAAGCTATGCACATACTGCTACCTGTTAAACAGATTACCTTAAACATTATATTTATAATTCTCAGTCATAACAACTAACATTAATTATTATGCCACGCATGTCTCTGCCAGCTCTAGGTTCTTTGTTATAAATTCTAGACTTGTTCTCCCTTCTAATCTACTGGGATAAAAAGTGAGATATCAAAGTTATTGATTAGTAGAATATACAAATTAAAGCAACAAACTCTAAATCCATGGTCCTGAGGATACATTAATTTTATATCACAGTTTTCAAAATTATAATTCCAAAGACTCAGGGAAGTTTCCTGTTTACTCTCTGGGGTCACAGTTACATTTCAGAAGTTCAAATAGATAAGTGTTTCTAGATAATGAGAGAAAAACATAATATAAATATTTTAATAATATAAATGTTATAAATATATAACACAATACAAAGGTTATAAATACCTATAACATAAGTAGGAAAGATGGTATAAATTTGATAGCCTAGAAACATGCCAAATGAAAGACCTGAATGGTCATTATTTTGTCTTGCAGAAACTATTAGTTGTCTACCCACTATCTAAAAAGACAGGGCTTGTTGGGGGTGGCAATTAGCTCAGCTGAAAAAAACACCCCGTGTTCAGCCTCACTTGAAGCTGGAAATAATCCCACAACAATGCTCTGGCTAGCTCTTTCAGGAAAGCTCTGCCAGGGACTAATTCAGCTGGTCTGTGCCTCTTCCTTCTTGCCTGATACTGAGACACAATGCTGCAGCTTCTGTAACATGACTGGAGGCAGCAGGCACACACTGAGGAGTGGCCAGAAAGGAAGGAGCCTGGGTCCTTGAGGACATCCTGAAGCCATGGTATCAGCCTTGGAATGGCTCATCTAGCTTGTCATTATGTGAGAAAAACAAAACTTTAATTTGTCTAAATGATTGTTTTGAGAGCAATTCTTAACTGATACACCTTTTGTAGCTACACTATCCAAAAAGATGACTCTCACAAAAGGCTGCCATAAAGTTTTACCAGATCCCCAAAGAGAACGATTGTTACTTTAAAAATTGGGCCTGAAAACAAAGCCTATTTGGATTCTCCTAGTTCTTAACCAGTCCAGTAACTACAGTTGTAGAGATAGAATAACTTATGTCATGACTTCGTTCTTCTACTTGAAAATAAATCAATAAAGATCCTTTCCATACCTGACCCCACAATTGCAGCAAATTCCATGCCTATCTCCTTCCAGAAAACACAGGATTACATAACCCACAAAACCCCTGCCATACTACTCATAGTGACCTCAAGCCAGAACACACCAAAACAAAACAACACTATGCGCTCACTGAAATTCCAGGCTTTCTCTCAGCTTTCCAGAACACTACAATGCAAAAACAGCTACTATTCAAGCATCTTTTTGCTCTTCCCAATTCCTAGGTTCCCATTTCTATTTATTTAAGGGTATGAGACCTAAATAACCACTGTTTTTTTAAAGCAGTCCTTCTGGAGGGTTTATACTTCTTTGAATAATTATGGTGAAACTAAAACATTTTGAAATCCTCCTTTGAAATTTCCCTTAAAGTCTATTTAGAGGCCAGGCACAGTGATTCTCACACCTGTAATTCTAGCACTTTGGGAAGCTGAGGCAGGAGGATCACTTGAGCCCAGGAGTTGGAGACCAGCCTGGACAACATAGTGAGACTTCACCTCTACAAAAAAAAAAAAAAAAAAAATTAAGAGCCAGTCATGGGAGCAAACACCTGTAATCCTAGCTACTCAGGTGGCTGAGGTGGGAGGATTGCTTAAGCCCAGCAGGTCAAGGCTGCAGTGAGCTGGATCATGCCACTACACTCCAGCCTGGCCAACAGAGCAAGACCCTGTCTCAAAAAAATAAAGTTTACTCATAAATATATAACAAAATCCACTGCTTAAAGTCTCAGTTCATTTTCCTAAACAGGAGAAAAATGACTAGCCTCAACCTTATATCAAGGAGAGGTGAGAGTGACTTTCTGTTCCTTTCAAAAATAAAAATAAAAACCCTTCACTACTCTGCAAAGGACAAAGATTTGCCATCATTGAGAAGACTAGCATCATAGGCCAAGGATTTATCTGGTTTACAAATAAAGCAACAAAAAAAAGGAAACTAGAATTCACTGTTTGTGGCCAATTATGTGCTAATAAGCACAGTATCAGCCAATTTTACCCCTTTTTTTATTTGTTTATTTTATATTTTTTAGAGATAGGATGTCAATCTGTCGCCCAGGCTGCAGTATAGTGGTACAATTGTAGTTCACTGCAGCCTTGAATTTCTGGGGTCAAGTGATCCTCCCACCTAAGCCTTCCAAGTAGCTAGGTCTAAAAGGTGCCATACCTGGATAATTGTTTTTAGTAGAAGTAGGGTCTCACTACAGTGCCCAGGCTAGTCTCAAACTCCTGGACTCAAGAGATCCACCTACCTCAGCCTCCCAAAGTGCTGAGATTATAGACATGAGCCACTGCAACCAGCCTACCCACATTTTCTTTTTTTTTGAGACAAAGTCTCATTCTGTCACCCAGGCTAGAGTGCAGTGGCACAATCTCGGCTCACTGCAACCTTCGCCTCCTGGGTTATTTTAATTGATCTGATACTTAAGAATCTTTCTCAAAACTTATAACCAAATCACATTAACATAAAGTTACATAAATACTTTTTAAAACGAAAAAGAAGAGAAAAAAAATCCAAACAACTTTTTGTCATTCTATAAAAATTAACATCTTATCAGAAGAATGCTTAAAAAAAAAAAAAAAAAAAAAAAAAAAAACTTTTACATTGAGCCATAACCAAACAAGCCAGGTAGTTTCAAATTATCACTTTAAAACTCCAATTTAAATCGATAAAATATTAAACTGGACATAATGGTAATTAATATCCACTAAATGTTTATCTCACATGATGCTAAATTAAGGTCTTTGTCACTGTGCTTTACTCCTTGTAGCGGTAAGATTAATAAAATTTTACACTTACTGATGTGCTACTTTCTTCCTTCCAAGTGAACCTATTTGCTCAGTGTTCCATAGACAAGTGTCTCTGAAGTAAAAATGTTTTCAAACTATCATATGGTTATTCCAAATATGCTAACATATGCCAACAAAATGACTACTTCTGTGATTCTTTTATAACAATTACTAATCTCCAATTTTAAATGTTATATCTTATCTATGTACAACAATTTTTAACTATTCATAATCATAGAAGGGGGTAATGATGTTAACTAATGAAAATATATTTTGGTCAATATAGAAACATTGAAAATATAGGCATTATCTATCATTAAACTTTATTCTGAAGACTCAAAGAAAATCCATAAAGCTTAAACAGATCACAATTTGTTTAAAATCAAATAGAGCAGAGTCCAAATATGGACTCTACCAAACAATATCTTGGATAGGAAACTGAGGAATTAAGTCATTTATCAATAAATAATGATAAATAACAGTAATATTCTTTATATAGCTGCTATGCAAGTTAAATGAGTTACGATATAGAAAATATATACCAGAATATTTGCATAAGTCCAATAAAAACATTAGCTAGCATAATATTATTGTAATAACATTTTTATAACAAGATTTCCTTAACAACAGAGTTAACATTAAATGAAATTAGGTACTCCATGTCAAAAAAAGTAATAATAAAGTAGTTACTAAGTCAGTTCAGCGCTTTAAAATCATGTATACATCAGGCATGATGGCTCACGCCTGTAATACCAGCACTTTGGGAGGTTGCGGCGGGCAGACAGATTGAGTCCAGGAGTTCAAGACCAGCCTGGGCAATAAGGCAAAACCCCATCTAAACTAAAAATACAAAAAATTAGCCAGGCATGGTGCTGCACATCTGTGTCCCAGCTACTTGAGTGGGGGCTGAAGCAGGAAGATCACTTGGGCCTGGGAGGTCGAGGCTGCAGTGACCCCTGATTCTGTCACTACACTCCAGCCTGGGTGACAGAGTGAGACGCTAAAACCAAAAAACAAAAGCAAAACCATTTATAATACTTGAACACCCATGTTTATAGCAGAATTATTCACAACAGCCAAGGGATGGAAGCAACCCAAATTTCTAGCCACAGATGAACAGATCAAGAAAATGTGCTACATACATACAATGAAATATTATTCGGCCTTTAAATGGAAGGAAATCCTGTTACGTGCTATAACATGGATGAACCCTGAGGCTACTATACTAACTGAAATAAGCCAGTCACAAAATGACAAATAGTATATAAGTCCAATTACATGAGGTGTCTAAATAGTCAAATTAATACAAATAGAAAGTAAAATGGTCACTGCCAGAGGTTAGGGAGAGGGGGAAAGGGAGAGCCATTGTTTAATATTGTTTTGATTTTGCAGAATGAAAGAGTTCTGGTAGGCTCGGACAGTAGTCACATCCATAATCCCAGCACTTTGGGAGGTGAGGTGGGTGAATCACTTGAGGTCAGGAGTTCGAGACCAGCCTGACCAATGTGGTGAAACCCCATCTCTACTAAAAATACAAAAAATTAGCCAGGCGTGGTGGCACATGACTGTAGTCCCAGCTACTTGGGAGGCTAAGGCACAAGAACCACTTGAACGCAGTAGGCAGAGATTGCAGTGAGCCGAGATCATACCACTTCACTCCAGCCTGGGTGACAGAGTGAGACCTCATCTCAAAAAAAAAGAAAAAGAAAGAAAGAAAGAAAGAAACAGTTCGGGAATCTATTGCCCAAAAATGCAGAAATACTTAATACTCCTAAACTGTATCCTTAAAAATGGTGAAGATGGTAAAGACAGTAAATTTTATAGTATGTTTATCACAACAAAAATTTATAAATAAAACTTTTTATATGTCTACACACAGAGATATATGTAAGCAAATATATACAAACATGTAAGTATATATACATACACATACACATATAGTGTAAAAAACTCACTCCTTATTCATCTTATCTACTGGCAAGAAATATTATACTCTTGAAAACACATACAGTTCTAAGAGACAGGGCTGTTAAGTTCCTTAAGTTTTATAAAACAAATACATACCCTGACACTTACAAAATTTACACAAAATTGTATTAGCAGCTAAAATGTCATGCCAAATAATAATAGCTTGGCTCTTCATAATGAACTAAGATATGCATTTTTAAACTCATAACACTGAGTAGAAATATCTGAGTTAATGTTTATTAATGTGTTACTAAATATAACACATAACCTATTTAACTCTCTAATAAAGTGAAATGTGTTTTACAGATAGAGCCAAAATAAATAATATATAAATTGTTTTATATATTATTTAAAGATGTAGGGTTTTTATGATCTCAAAGTGTATGGGACAAACAATGGAGGAAAATGGGGTTCATTAAAGAAAGTATTTCAACAATCCTTGATTTCTTGTCTGGTTAATCCAGATCAGGTCCAGATGATCTCTAAAGTTTCATAGAAGTACTTGATTTCAGTAATCAAGCTTCCTGAATATTAAGTCAGGGGAAAAAATTAATAAATATAAATTCAATAGTCAATCATTTATATAAGTTAAAATATACTCCAAAAACATGGAATTTGAAGTACTTTTAAGACATTATATCGTAAGTATAGTCCAATATCACTAAGGGTTAGAACTACCTATTTCTTACACACTTTTATCCTGTACATAGTAGGTAATCAACAAATCTTTGCGAAAGAATTTAATTTTACAAACTTGGTCTTACCTCATTTCTCTCATCTACATCTTTGCATTTTTCAAGAAGAGCTTTCAGAGCAGGAATGTTTTCTTCCTCTACATAATTTATTACACTCTGTGATATCAAAACTGACATTTTCACAGAAAGCTGCAGTTCACTTCAATACCTGTTAAAGTAAATTAGACAAAATACACATAATTTACATTTAGAAAAGAATTAAATTACTATTAAATACAGTATCCTTCTTAACATTAACCTCATGCGAGGACATCTCCAGTGGCAGAAGTGAAGACACAGCTTCCGACAGCCTCCACAGCTCAGCTGTCAAAAAGCCGCCAAGATGTCGCTTCCCTAGGTTCACACTCAGCTCCAACTCATCCAAACACCAAACTCCAGATCCAACCCTATGCTCTCCCTGCTCCTCCTGCTGTCACCATCCCAGTAAACGGCAGCTCCAGGTCCATTCTTCCAAGGCCAAAAACCTTGGAATTGACCCCTTCCTCTTGCACCCTTCACTCAATCTATTTGCAAAGACTTTTGGCTCTACCTGTAAAACACATTTCACATCTGACTACCACTCACCACTTCCATCACTGCCACCCGGGATGAGCCACAGTGACTCTCACCTGGATCACTGTCATCCCTTTCTAACTGGCCTCCCTTCTTCCACTTTACCTGGAAGAGTGGATTTTAAATGGTCTCACTGCAAATAAATAAGTATGTGAGGTGATGAATATGTTACTTGGCCTGATTTGATAACTGCACAATGGACACGTGTATCAAAACATCACACTGGACCCCATAAATACATATAATTTGTCAATTAAAATTATGTTAAATTTTTTTTTAACTTTAACATACATCAGAATCACCTGACGAGCTTTTAAAGCAAGTTCCTGGGCCCCAACCTCAGAGAGTCTGACTCAGCAGGTCTGGGTGGGGCCCCTGACTCCGCATCTTTACCCAGCTCCCTGTGAAGCTGACATCACTGAGGAAGAACCATAGTGTGGGGAGTAGTAAGTCAGAGCATGGCCTCTTTTATTCGAAGCCCTCTAAGGGCTTCTCAGAGTGCCCAAAGTGAAATCAAAGGTTTTTACCTTGGCCTAGATGACTCTAAGTGACAAGCCTCTCACTGTGTTACACCTGTGACCGTAGCTCCTACCACTCCCTCTCACCCTCCTGGCTGCCCGGCCATGCTGTGCACTGTCCCACCTCACCAGGCCTCTGTGCTACTTTTCTGTCTGCCTAAAATTCTCTTCCATAGGACATACATGTGGCTCACCCTGACCTCCTTCAGGTCACCTGGTTAGAAAGTCTCACCTGATGTGGGATGTAAAAGCACCAAGCTTCACTGTAGCCCTGCACTCTCAATCCTTTGTCCTGCTCTCACTGCTCTCCATAGCACTTGCCACCATCAGAAAACTGATATATTGTTTGCTTATTGTCTGTCTACCATAACTACACTTTAAGTTCCAAAAAAGTAGAAATTTTATTATATTCAAATGGACATCCAAACGCAAATAAATAAACAAACCTCAATCCATACTTTGTACCACATACAGAAAGTACAAAACTTCTAGAAGAAAACGAAAACACAGACGACCTTAGTGACCTTAGATTAAGAAGGATTTGATATAAGCATGGTGCATAAAAAAAGAAAACTGATAAACGAGAGTTCATCAAAATTGAAAACTTCTGCTGTTATGAAAATAAAATTGCTTGAGACTGACAAATCCTTTTTCCTTCCTTTTCCTCTACTCTTGAACAGGACCGTCTATAACTGACATCCCATGCCCATTCCCCAACTCTATGTTGGAGCAGTTAACTTGTTTCTCGTGTTTCACAGGTGGAAAGGAATCATGCCTCCAGATGGACTACACCCACAGCCTCTCATATCTGATTTAGTTGATGAGACTTAAATGAGACTGTGGACTTTGGGTTGATGCTGAAATGAACTGAGACTTGAGGGGAGGCCTTGGGATGGAGTGAATATGTTTTGCACGTGGGAAAGAAGTGTATCTCTGGGGGCCAGAGGGGGGCCAGAGGGTGGAAATCATCGTGCTATACGATTCTACTTATATAGCATTCTGGAAAAGGAAAATTACAGCAGTAGAAAACAGATCAGGGGCTGCCAGGGTCTAAGGCAGGGGAATGACATGGCTACAAAAGAGTGCAAAAGAATTTGGAGAGTTAATGGCTGTTCTATATCCTGACTGTGGTGGCAATTACACAGTTATTCAGTTGTCAAAATTCAAAACCATCCAATAAAAAGGGTGAAGCTTATTATATGTAAATTATACATCCATATACCTTACTTTTAGGGAGTATATATTCAGAGCAACTTAAATCTATACTCCTTGGTTGAAAATTTTTATTCTAAAAAATGATGTTATTTAATCCAATAGTTTCACTTCCAGGAATTATCCTAAAAACATGAGAAACATGGACAAAATTTTGATATTTTAAGTAAAACAATTTTATCCATAAGAACAAAAATCTTAGAAATGGATATTATATAAATCACAAAAATTCGCAGAGTAGGATAATAGGCAGTCATCAAAATGTCTCAAAAATGCATTACAGAAAAATGCTCATAATAGATGAAGTGGGGTAAAAGATTAAGAGCTATATATACAGCACCTCAGCTATTTTAAATATATACATTTTTTAATACTGGAAATAAAAAAAGAACAAATGGTAATGGGCATTAGTGTAATTTTTGTTTTCTTTAGAACCTTTATTTCCTACATGTTCCGGAATGTGATACTTCTATCATAAGAAAGCAGTGAGGGATTTTTATTAGCAGTCATCACCAACACCCACCTTCATTTGTTCCCATTCCTCAGTAAGGCTTGCGGGATCTGGCTCTCCCTCTATACCGGCCCCAGCTCACCCACAGCCCAGCCAAGCAGAAGCACTCAAATTCACCCCACTCCCTCAGTGCTGTTCCACACCCCTGCCTATGCTCAATTTGCTCCTTCCAAGTAGAACACCATTCTCATCTCTACTCTACCAAGGCATCCATCTCTCTCTGAGTCACATAGCTACTATCTGTTATCCAGTTTACCCTCTAAAGTGTGAGATCAGCCAACTCCATGCTCAGTGCCTTAGTTTAGGCCTTCCCCATCTATACTAATCAGACCCCTAAGGTTGCAATAGACTAATTTAAATTAGCTTAAGCAAAACAGAAAAATGTATTTGAAGGATGCTGGTTTATATCCCATAAACACACTATGGGGAGAGTGGGTACCACTGGACCTCAAACGCCAGGAGGATTCTCTTTCTCTACTTGCTTAATCTACTTTCATTCTAGACCAACTTCTTCTACACAAAAAGAAATATGGCTTCCCACAGCTATCCAGCCTCAAATCAGATAATTCATTTATTTATTTATTTTGAGACAGGGTCTCACTCTGTCATTCAGACTGAAGTACAGTAGCACGATCACAGCTCACCACAGCCTTGACCTCTCAGGCTCAAGTGATCCTCCCACCTCCTGACTAGTTGGGACTACAGGCGTGCACCACATGCCCAGCTAATTTTTGTAGAAATTAGGTTTCACCATGTTGCCCAGGCTGGTCTCAAACACCTGGGCTCAAGTGATCCACCCACCTCAGCCTCCCAAAGTGCTGGGATTACAGGCGTGAGCCACCGCACCTGGCTTAAATCAGATAGTTTCTAACAGCAGAGAAAGCAGGCTATTATTTGTTCCCAGATCCAAAACTGACCAGGCTGGATCTGTTGCACACCCAGAAGCAATCAACTAGAGACACAAAGTTGGGAGGGAGTTACAGGACACACAGTATTGGCACTGTTTCCAGAAAAGAGAGAACAACTGTGATGTAGACATCAATCCTAAAAATGTCTACTACACCATCTCTCACCTGGATCAATGTCACAGGCTATCAGTTTTTGCCTCCTCTCTCCAGTCCTGCCCCTCCAATCCATTTGCCACACCGAAGCAAGAGTGATCCACCACACATTCCTCTAGAAACCAAGGTTGGGAGGACAGATGACAGCCTTACTACTTACAAGTTATTCAAGGAACTTATGTCCTCTAAGGCTTCTAAGCCATTGTAAATATGCAAATATGCAATTCCTATGGAAAGCTTTG
Organism: Cheracebus regulus; assembly: GCA_963574635.1. Classification (NCBI taxonomy): domain Eukaryota; kingdom Metazoa; phylum Chordata; class Mammalia; order Primates; family Pitheciidae; genus Cheracebus; species Cheracebus regulus. The sequence goes on from CAUYQU010041853.1 coordinate 14,254, forward strand.
CTCTCCACTAAGCAGAGCAAAGACTCAGTAAGTTCAATTCTTGAATTTGATGAGGACATGCAGATCCTTCACAATCTGGCCCCATCTTACCATTCCAGCCTCATCTCTTTCTCCCCCACTACCCCCTACACAGTCACATCTACGCTTCCAGCACCAGCCAGACTGATCTACTTGTGGCTCCTTCACTGCCTCACACTTTGTTCTTTCCAGACTTTTGTATTTAATACCCTCTCTGCTTAGAAAGCCCATTGTCCACGATATATACGCTTGGACAGCTCCTACCCATCCTTGAGAACATAGCTCTAACAGATCTTCTGGAAGCCTTCACTGACTGGCTGCTTACCCCAAGCTGGGCCAGGGCCCGGCTCCTCCACCCCTGTGTATACATCTAGTTATAGACTGCTCACATCACACTCAACTCTCCTCTCCATTTTACTTACTCTCTCCACATCTCCCTTACACTACAGGTTCTTGTGGCAGAATCTGCTTTTTATCTAGCATAATGCCTACACAACAGGGGGTGAGAGAGAAAAGCAGCCCCTGACTGTCAGGAACTGACCTGGCATGCACAACCAGACTTGGCGTTCTAAAGTAAATGCAACAATTTCAAAGAACACCAACATCAAACAAGGTCACTCTGTCACCAGGATATGAAGACAAAAATAAGACTACTCTGGAATCACATCTGAACACAGATCAAAATATGAACATTATCCAAATCACAAAATGCTCAAACATCTTCCTATCCTGGCTAATATGAAGGAATGCTGCTCTTTATCAATTACAGCCTTAGCCTTACTCCATACCTCTCTCCTTTTCATTAAGATTTTAAATATCCAACCGCAGAATGCCCACTCCCCCTGCTTCCTATAGCACCCAAGACTGAGCAAAGCTTTTCTTCCTTGAACTCTTCCCCAAATCACCTAACACCAGCTCGAATCTTCTAAGTCTTTTCTAACAACCTCTTAACAGAGATCTCCCATAGTTCCCTAGGATAGGCATTCTCCTTCATTGCAGGGAGTTAGTAAGATCAACTTTGTTCAACTATAAGTATGGTCCTGGCAGTCTTTGACTAGAGGGCATTGACAGTGTTTGATAAATTTCACTGAACAATCAATTATTAAATGTCATCTCTGTAGGCACCTATATAAGTACCCAGAAGTTACAAAACAAAATTAGAACATTAAATCCACATCTTTTGTTATATACAATAGTAAAACTCACGACACACTGTCATGTTAAAGAATGTATATATAGTATAATTCTATTTGATAAAATAAATAAGACCCCTATATATGTATCTATTCAGTGTGTACATATGAACAAAGAGTGTGGAGGGACACATATCTGGCTATAAAATTAGTTATCTTACCATGTAGGACTAAAAGGAGGACACGATTAGCTTTGCCTTTACACATCTTTGTGCTATACCGTTTTATTTGACATAAGTCTACATTCATTTTCATCAGAAAAAGAAAGTTTCATCACAGGAAAAAAACTACAGCTTCTTATCTTTCACATTTCAGTGTCAATGTTCACTTTAAAAAGGCCTTTCGTCTTAAAGTGAAGCTCAGTCTAGTGGTCAGAAGTTTAAGCCCTAGAGCCAACCTGCCTTGCTTTGACTTCTGACTGTACTATTGACCATTATACCAACTCAAGCTAGTTTTTTTCTTCTTTAACTTTTTAACTTTAACTTTTTAACAATACATAACAATTGTCCATATTTATGGGGTATGTGGAATATTTGGATACATGCATGTGATGTGTAAAGATCAAATTGGGGTATTTAGGATGTTCATCACCTCAAACATTTATCATTTCTTTGTCCTGGGGACATCTCAAATCTTATCTTCTAGCCATTTTTAAACATACAATAAAAAATAAAAAGTACAATAAACTGTTAAGTATAGTACTGTGCGGATGAACATTGGGACTTATTCCTTCTACCCAACTGTATGTCTGTCCCTAACCAGCCTCTCTCTATGACCCCCATCTCCAGGGCTAGTTTCTTCACTTCAGTGTCTAAGTTTCCCCATCTTCAAATAACTGCACACTTACACACAATGGGATTAAAATAATGCCTAACCCATATGAAGCCAATATTAGCTGTTTTACATAATAACAGAATATGATCATTTCTTAACCACCCTTTCTTGGTAGATTCTCGTAACTGGGATTGTTCTCTATTATGGAATCCTTTTTATTCCTTCATAACATTTTATTAAACTTGTAATTTATGTATTTACCTGTTTACTTTGTCTTTTTTTTTTTTTTTAGTTACAGCTGCTGGAACGGGACATAATTACCTATTTAATAGCTGTCTCTTCCACTAAGGTATAAGCTTTTAAAAAGAATGGATTATTTTCTTTTATTCTGTACCAAATACCCAACACTTGGCATAATAGCTGTCCCATACAAGACACTATATTTCTTGAATAAATGAACGTCAGTTGAATCTATCGTTCACAGCATTTTCTGTGTAACGGGAATATAAGGCTATACATTTTTTGCACAATTAGCAAAAAAATTAATGTCTCGACACCAGTTTTGAAGATGGCAGATGCAGCCAACAGCAATGTCAGAACAAAAAATTTATGTTGTGGTAAGCTCATTTTTAGAACTTGCCGATTTAACAGGCAAAATTTTTAAATGTATTCAAATTCTTTCACTAAAAGGCCAATCAGTTAACAGATGCACCCTATAACCTTTCTCCCATCACAGACACAGTACAGGAAAGCAACAATAGTGGCCATGCTGCTCAATGCTTACTTATTTCGTATCCTCCAGATACGACACGGTCAGTTCCTGAATACGGCCCCTCTCGTGGTTCTTCTACCTCCAGCCCCTCTTCTCCTCCTCCCACTTAAGTCTCCAGCAACAATAATCCCTATGCAGTCCCCAGAGCCTACCCTAATGCTGACATTCCTGGGCCTAGGTGGCAGCCCTTGCCCCCTTCACACAGAGGCCTAAGTGGTCCTCCTGAATCATGTCTTCTTATGATCACTCTGTGCTCAAAACACCCCAAAAGCTGTCCTCTCACTCAAAATAAAATCCCAGATCCCTACCATGGCCAAAAAGGCCCTTTTTGTTCTATTCCACCCCTTCTCCACCTCCCTGAGCTCAACTCTTTCTGCTCGTTCTCCTTGACTCTGCTCAGGCCACAATGAGTTTCTGTCCATGTATCACCTGATCAGAGCTCCCCTGACCAACATGTATAAATAGCCCTCTTCCCGTCTACTATCTCCCCCTTCCACAGCCCTACTTTACAGGTCTTCTTTATAGCACCTAGCATCACTCCACATACCACATACTTTGTTTTTGGTCTGCTTCCCCCAGCCAAACAAATGCAGTTCAGTGACAATAAAGACTAGCTCTGTTTTGTTCACTGCTGAATCTCCAGCACTTAGAAAAGTGCCTGGTACACCACAGAACCCAGTATTGGTAGAATGAATGGGCATGCCCAAGCTGACCTAACTACCTGGAATGCTTGACCCAACTTTAACATTCTTAACAAGCCAAAACATATCCTTCAAAACCCCACTCACAGGTCACCTTTAAACTAACTTATGTGTGTGTGTATGTATGTATGTATTGATTTTTATTGAGACAGGGTCTGGCTCTATTGCCCAGGATGGAGTGCAGTGGCACATTCATAGCTCAGTGCAGCCTCAAACTTCTGGACTCAGGTGCTCCTCCTGCCTCAGCCTCCCTGAGTACCTGGGATTACAGGTGCACACCAACATGCCCAGGTAATTGTTTATATTTTTAATATTTGTAGAGACAGGTCTTGCTATATTGCCAAGGCTGCTCTTAAACTCCCAGCCTCAAGTGATCCTCCTGCCTTGGCCTCCCAAAGCACTGAGTTTACAGGTGTGAGCCAGCATGCCAAGACTTGAACTAATTTACTAAGGGCTGTCTCTCTCCTTCGTTCTTATATCCCCAGAACCTATCACAAATCTAGAACAAGTAGAAAATAGATAACTGTCAAATTGAGTAACTGCACAGGTATACTAAAGATGTCTCTTCTGGAGAGCTTTACCCACCCACAGCTCCTGCTCCCTCAATGGCCATGTTCTCTACCATCAGCCATCCCCAGGGATGGGTATATTATGATCCGTGGCATTAAACTGTCGAAAAAGATAAGCTGGGCCAGACTTCTCTCTCTACAACTGGGAATTAGAAACCAGAAACGGAGCAAGTCAATAGGGGTCACCTATAAAATGATATGGTTCTGAGACAGCCAGTCGCAAAGAGAGAACACAACCGATATGAACAGAAAAGAGACTCTGCCTAAGAGAACAAATATGGCCCCTAAGAGGAGGTCAGGACTGCAGTGAACCAAGATCACACCACGGCACTCCGCCTGGGCAACAGGGCCAGACCCTGTCTCAAAAAAAAAAAAAAATTACCCCAGGGAGATGTAGAAAATGGAGTCACTTGGGATCCTGACTTCTTTCTGACCCTCGTTCAATCCTATAATCTCCTTTTCCTTGAAGTAAAAGATTAAGTTTCTGTTCTTTGTCTTGTAAACAGCCCTGACTAATACAGTGGCACATAAAATGGAGAAACTGACAGTTCTTGAGCAAAAGCAGGAAGAAGGGGATGGCACATTCATACATGATCCTATAAAAATTAGTCTCCCGGCAGTGTATGTGACCCAGACTGGAAAAACAAAGAATCGGGGCCCTACACACCAGCTGAAGAATCACCAAAACAGAGCACACACCGGAGACGCAGTGGGAATGGAGAAGAAAGGAGAGGTAACTCGAAAATATAAAATCCCCATTATTTGAACATTCTGACCTACCAAAATAACCAGAAGAGATATTCTGGATATAAAAACTAACCATGTGATAGGTTGGAAAAGAAAAGAACAGGGGGAAGATGACCAGCAGAGGTGACTGAAGAATGGAGCTGCCCTTAACAAAAAAAAAGAGCAGGAGACCTTTCTCTACTTTAGTTATGCCTCCCCCTCCCACCACCCCAGCTGGGTGAATGGGAGCTATAGGGTGCTTTGGCCAGGCTGAATTTGAAATGCCCCAGAAAAGCTAGGTTGGAGAAACCCACCCAATACTTGGAAAAATAGATCATTCACACTGTGTGTGAAAGATCTGGAAATCACTCACATAAAGGGTGTAGAACAAGGATTCTCAAACTTGTGTGCATAAAAAATTAATAGGGAAGCTTGTCAAATACACATATCCCTTAAGCTCCTCCCCGAGAGAATCCCATTCCCTAGATTTGGGGCGGTGCTCAGAAACTGCCATTTTAACAAGCACCCCAGAATGATTCTGATCAAAGTAGTCCAGGCTAGTAAAGCCATAAGAGAACAAAGAACATACCTGGCCACAGCATTTCCCAACCTGGGCTCTGCACTCAATATCCCACGGTGGTTTAAAACGGTGTAGATGTCTGGCCATGAACCTAAAGGGGTGATTCCCTAGTCACACCTCTAGCCGAAGAAATGAGAATCTCTGAAACGCTAAGAAATCTACACTTTTAACAAGTGCCCACAGGGAGCAGAAATGGCTGCACCGTTATTAATAAAAAATTCTTCATCGGTTTAAACCTACCAACTTGAAAGAATAAAAATTCCAACATTACAGAGTGAGGAAGAAACGACTGCCCTATAAATAAATCTTGAAAGCATGGAAATCAATGGCTTGTACTATGTTGTCAAGGCGTTTAAAAGCCTGCACAGGACAATGGAGCAATGGAGTCCACGATGACCGCGGGGGAGAAAACAATACCTCCCGGCCCAGGGAAGCCTAGGAAGAGAAACCCATAACGACTAGCAGTACCAGCTGAGGGGAATTCTCGAGGCGGTGGATGTGCTAGAGGCTGCCTGGCAAAAGAAAAAAAAAAAACGATTTTACCAACACCCTTCACCCCAGCCCACCCGAGGGGTCCCTGAGGAGACAGAACACCTGAGATTCCAAAGCCGAAGACCTTCCTGGCGCTCGAGCAAACGCAGACTCGCCCCGAACACCGGGGCCCGAGCGTCCGGGGCCCGCGCCAGGCCCTTCCCGAGGCCCGCGGCCACAGCACGCCCCTCCCGCGCGCTCCCCGGCTGTTCCACCTACCTGCCCGGCAACCCCAGCCCGGCCTCACCCCCGCCTCCTCCCCCATCCCGCGGCAAAGCCCCGCGGGCCGGCCTCCACACTGACCGTCTCACAACCTGGTCCTCAGCTCGGACGGAACCGGCCCGCTCGGCTGTAGGCGGAGTCAGACGACGGGAAAGAAAGACACGGCGACTGCAAGCGCGTCGCCCTCACCACACCCGGCAGCCATATTCTTCCCCCTCCGTGAACTGACAGATCACGTGACCTGGGCAGGGGCGGGGCTCCGGGTAGCCACGCCCCCTGGACGTGGAGGGGAGGGGCGTAGAGCAGGCGGGGCAGGAGGGGCCGTGGGGCGGGGACACCCGGGACAAGCGCCCCCGGCAGTTTTTCACTATCAATGTCACCCTTATTACAGTTAATTTATGATCCCTATTTGCCATTACAATCAAGCTTCTTCAAAGAAATAAACATCAATTATAACTTCAGAAGACACTGCACACTCATGAGAAATGAAAGCCTGCTCAGCAGCCTTCTTCCGGATCGAGCCCTTAGGCCTTCCACAGGGCCTGTGGTTTACATTCCCGGCCTTCCAAGGCTCCCACCTCCTCTCCTCACTCCTTCAGCCTCCACATTCCTAGGCCTTGCTGCCAACAAGCGTCGATCTGGATTTTTCAAAAGGTCCATGGATGATTACGACGTGCATAGGTTGGGAACCATCCAAAAGCACCCACCGATGTGTCAACCTGGCAACTCAGGAAAAAGCCAGTAATGAGCCTGGCTTCATCAGAAGTTGGTGTGGGCTTGGTACAAGGGCTTACGCCTGTAACCCCAGCACTTTGGGAGGCCAAGACAGGAAGATCCCTTGTGCTCAGGAGTTTGAAAACAATCTGGACAACATGGAGATACCTCGCCTCTTAAAAAAAAAAAAAATATATATATATATATATATACACACACACACACACACACACAAATACAAAACTTAGCTGGGCGTGGTGTTGCACACCTGTAGTCCCAGCTACTTAGGAAGCAGAGGTGATAGGATCTCTTGAGCCCAGGAGTTCAAGGCTTCAGTGAGCTGAGATCACATCACTGCACTCCAGCCAGGGCAACAGAGACCCTGTCTAAAAAAAAAAAAAAGAGAGAGAGAGAGAAGTTGTTGTGTCCCTCATGAAACAAGGAGTGAATACCTCACCGGGTACAGTGAAGTCCTAAATGGTGTGAGTTCTTCAATACGGCTTGCTAAAGCCAGCCACTGTTGTAAACAGGGGAGGGTGGGTCAGGGGTGGGGGGTTGGAAGTGTGGTAGGTGTATTAGTCCATTTTCACACTGCTATAAAGAACCGTCTAAGACAGGATAATTTATAAAGAAAAGCGGTTTAATTGACTCATAGTTCTGCACGGCTGTGGAAGTCTCAGGAAACTTACAATCACAGCAGAAAGGGAAGCAAATACATCCTTCTTTACATGGCTGCAGGAAGAGAAGTGTCGAGCAAAAGGGGGAAATGCCCCTTATACATCTAACAGATCTCATGAGAATTCACTATCACGAGAACAGCATGGGGAGATAGATGCCATGATCCAATCACCACCCACCAAGTGCCTCCCTTGACACATCGGGATTATGGGGAATACAATTCGAGATGAGATTTGGGTGGGGACACAGAGCCAAACCCTATCAGTAGGATATAAGGATGAAGTCATCCTTAGAATAGGGTAGAGGACAAGGAAGCAGGTTAAATGTGCCTTATTTAACACAGCCTTTCTGAGTCCTGACCATGTCCTAAGCACTGTGCAGTAAGAAGGTAAGCATGGAGGATGAAATGACCAAATCTGCTTGGGGTCCACTAGGAAGATTCACAAAAGCGGGCCCCCCACCCCCAAGTTGTATCTGAAGTAGAGTTTATCCATCACAGTCAGTTGGATGGGGCTGGGAAGAATGTCGAGGTGGGGGAACAACACTACTTTGGGAAAGAAGACAGATGAGAAGGAAGTTGGCCCAAAGTTCCAGGAACTGTAAATATTTGCCAACCTTGGGGCTGGAGTGGCAGCATGGGAGGGGACAGTAGATGGAGCAGGGGCCAGCCTCCGAAGAGCCTTGAGTGTTAAGTACCATTTGGGAATTAGTTCTAGGGAAATGGAAGGCCACTGAGGGGTTAAAAGAGTACAGAATTTGTCCTATGGAAATACCGGGCTGCATACCTGGCTGCCTCCCGCAGCAACCCTTACCTTTCCCACCCCACCAACCCCATCTTTCCTCAGCCTCCAGCTGTTTCCCTCAATCCCCTCCATCCTCCTCCTATCCTCCCACCACCTCCTCCACCCTCTGCCCCCATATCTTCCACCAACTCCCCCCACCCCCTCTTCCTCCCACAACTCCCTCTGTCCTCCCGTCTTCCTCCAGCCACCCACACCTCCCTAATCCTTCCACCACTTTCCCCAGTCCTTCTGTCCTCTCTCATCCTCTTCCCTCCCTCTCTTGGTAGCACAGTTTAGGACTCCCTTCTGGAAATAATCCTTCTCCTGGGCTTCTATTGCATTTTTCTGGTGGCTCCTGCTCAGAGTCCCATGAATTGCTGAGGTTGCAGAGTTTGGTCCCCATTGGATTCACCCATGCCCCTCCCGCCCACCCTTCCTCCTGCATCCCTACTTTCAGAGCCCTGGCTCCATCCCTAACCACCAAAACAGGAAGTTGGAAGTCATCTTCCCCCTGATTAAATGGTCATTTAATCAGCCCATCACCTGACTGTAGCCACTTTCATCCCCGTGATCTGTTTAAAGGCCTCAGAGCTCCCAACCAGGACTATCCCAATAGCTGCCAGCAACTCTCCCTGCCTGCTCCCAGTGGCCCTGCTAACCATTTCTCCATAAGCTTACCAGCTCATGCCACTTCTTTCATTAAACTCTTCAGTGCCCTTCAGTTTCCCTAGAACAAATTCCCAAGTGGTACTTAACATGCAAGGTCCTTCAGAGGCTGGCCCCTGCTCTGTCTCCTGTCCCCTCTCAGGCTATGCCCACCCCAAGGCTGGCAAATATTTACAGTTCCTGGAACTTTGGGCTGTGCTCCTTCTCATCTCCATTCTTTTCTAAAGGGTTGTTCCCCAATCTGGACATTCCTCCTGGTCCCATCCAACTGATTGTGATGGACAAATTCTATTTAAGATACAGCTCAGGGAGTCCCCTCTTTTGCAAACCTTCCTAGTGGACCCCAACAGAGTTGGCCATTCCATCCTCCATGCTTACCTTCTCACTGCACAGTGCTTGGGACAGCGTGAGAACTCAGAAATGCTGTGTTAAATAAGGCATATTTAACCTGTTTCCTTGTCCTTTCCCCCACTCTAGGGTCATCCTTGTAACCCACCAAACCTCCAACACCCCCTCCAACACCCTGCCCCGTTTACAACAGTGGCTGCCCTTAGCAAAGCCATTACCAAAGAAATCACACCATTTAGGACTTCATTGTATGTGTTGGGGTATTATCTCCTTGTTTCACGAGAGTATGAACCCAAAATATCTGAAACAGGTCTCAGTCAATTAAGAAAGTTTATTTTGCCAAAGCTAAGGAGTACCTGTGACACACTCAGGAGGTCCTGAGAGGATGTGTCACCCAGCTGGTCAGGGTACAGCTTGCTTTTAAACATTTTAGGGCTTCATAATACATTAGTCAATACATGTAAGATTGACATTGGTTCCATCTGGAAGGGCGAGCTGGCTTGAAGGAGAGAGGGTGCTTCCAGGTGATAGGTAGATTTAAAATTTTTCTGATTGGCAATCAGTTGAAAGAGTTATTATCAGTAGAAAGGGGTTTACTTTCCACGTTTTAAGACCAAGGTTTGATTATGCAGGTGAAGCCTCCAAGTAGCAGGCTTCAGAGAGAATAGACTGTAATGTTTCTATCAGACTTTAGGTCCGAGCTGATGCTAAGTCTGGAGGGGTGTACTGAGGCCTGACTACCTCTTCCATCATGGCCTCAACTAGATGTTAACTCTAGAACGCCCTTGGCAGAGAGGAGGTGTCCATTCCGATGGTTGGGAGGCCTTAGAATTTTATTTTTGGCTTACAAGGGGCACATGAACTTCTGAGGAACCCACCCAGGCTCCTTACTGGCTTTTGCCTGAGTGGCCAGGTCAACACATCGTGGGTGCTTTCCAATGGTTCCCAACCTATGCACGTCGCAATCATCTTTTTAAAATCACCTTTAAAAAAATCAAGATTGATGCTTACTGGCAGTGAGAGAAGTAAAACAGTTCCTTTTTAAAGCTTCCTTTCTTGTTAAAGAATAAATCATAAGTGTGCTAATAACTCTTTGTTAAGCCCTATCCTATGTAGCTGTTAAGACATGCCATGCTTACAGGCACATAGTACATTCTATGTCCTTGTACTTTAATCAAAATATCTGTGCTGGACATGCTCACAGGCATGTCCCAGCTCCCCGCTGCTTTTAACTGTTTAGAAAAGTTTTATTAGCCAATCAGGTTTTAGTTTAAATTGTGAGGTCTGGCTCCAGCCAAGAGATCAGACACAGCAGTAAGGATGACCCCAAATGCATAAGGCATAAATTTGTGTGTTTTCCTTTGTTCATTGTACTCTCGTGACACCATGGTTAGCAAGGGTACCCTTCCTGCAGTTCAGGAAGTAAAAACTGTGTTGCTGAAAAGAACCTTTGTCTCAGTGCTAATTTTTCTTTGCAGCACCGAGCATCTATTTCCAACAGCAGCAAGGCCTAGGAATGTGGATTTTAAAAGATGTCTCCAGTTGATTCTAATGAAACACCACTCTCAAGACTTAGTTTCTGTTCCATTGTGTCCAAATCAGTGATTTCAAATACGAACATCTCTTTTTAAGGTCAAGCAATGTTTGGAGGACCCACAAGGGCAGCTGGCATCCTCCTAGTTTCCACTGATTGTGAAAACGACACAGGAATTGCAGTTTGTGTTCTCGCAGGGATCTGTAGCCCCAAAATGGGAGCCTGTGCTCCAAACATAAGGAACTATGTGAACAGTCAGCGAGGCATTTGATAGGTTTTCTTGGTGGGTTTGCGGACGTGGGAAATATGGGTTCTCTATCAGAAGTCGGTCACTGAAAGGGCTCACTGCAGGTGCTAGTCAGTGAAATGACGACCCAGGGAGAAGGGGCTCCTGAAGCCTCCACCTCCCCCATTAAGCTCCATTTTGAGAAGGGCCACCCTCATTCTAACCCCCACCCCACCTCTCTACCACACCTCACCCCCTAATTCCCCTAGTGCCTCTGCCCTCATAATTTCTGTAACTCCATCCCTCTACAACAAGCCCAGGAGACTGGCTTTAAGCAGGTCCAGGCTCATGCCTAGGCCGAGCTCCGCCCACCGGGTGTGAGCCATACTGCATGTGGGTGAACCTGCCAACTGAAACACAACTCTTTGAGGAACTTGGAACACAACAGGGAGCAAGGCAAGAGGGGAGCGAGGGGTGCTGGCCTCTCTGGCTTGGGTGGTCCAAGCACTGCTGAACTATACTGGGGGGTTCTCAGTGAAGAACTCTGCAAATGTCCATCTCAGAAGACATGGCAGGTTTAAGTCCCAGACAATGGTAAGACAGCTGTCCATGCCACCTGAACTCCCTGCTCCTCTCCCCAGCAAATAAAAATCCCTGAGGATACGCAGCATGCAACTTGTTCTTTCTCAGAAATGTCTGGAAAGCAATCCAGGTGACAGCCTGGAAAGCAGTTACTGGAAACAGGCCCCACTGTAGCCACATTTTGATGGAGGAGGAGAGAAGCGTCAGATGCCAGGTGTCTGAACTGCAGAGGGGAGACACCCTGGGTTCACTATTTTTGTTATTATACTGGGCCAGGCATTTAATTACTAAAAATGATAATTTGCAGTGACTAAAAAAGTGGAAAGATAACGTTTTATGATGTCAAAGTGACACCAAAAATTATGAAAATTATGAGATCTACTCAAAATTCGTCCAGGGATGGCAGGCAAGAGGTCTACAGGCCCAGGCTTTCACAGGAGTGGTCCTGAGGAAAAGGCAAGTTGCTCTGCAATCCTGCTGTACTGCATTCACCTGTCTCAAATGATGGTGACATTAGGCCAGGCGTGGTGGTTCATGCCTATAATCCCAGCACTTTGAGAGGCCAAGGCAGGCAGATTACCTGAGGTCAGGAGGTCAAGACCAGCCTACATGGTGCAACCCCTTCTGTATTAAAAATATAAAAATTAGCTGGGTATGGTGGCACACACCTGTAATTCCAGCTACTTGGGAGGCTGAGGCAGGAGAATCATTTGAACCCAGGAGGTGGAGGTTGCACAGTGAGCTGAGATTGTATCACTGCACTCCAGCCTGGGTGACAGAGCAAGACTCTGTCTCCACCCCCACCCCCGCCCCCCCCCACACACAATTCAAATGATGGTGACATTTAGTAAATTGTATCTATTTTGATACCAAATATTTCCTTGCTCATGCCAAGGGCTGTTTATTTCTTTAATACTTACTAGCTCTAAAACTCATATTTTGCAAAGATGTAACTATTACAAAATATAACAAAAATTCTTTCTCCTCAGTTTTGTTTCAAATATGTCCCTCTATCTTCTTTGGTTTTTCTCACGTTTCATGGAGCCTAAATCTTTCTTGCAAATGTATCCCCAGGGTTTTGCTCCAGCAGAATCACTCAAATCAGTTTCAGGGTCTGGCTTCTCGACTTGCTTTGTAGTTTTTATGTAGAGGGAAAAATATGAATTGTATTTCCATTCCTCACCACTCTCTCCATCAAAACTATAATTTAAACACCCTTTCATCTTTTTTAACAGTATCAGCATGCTGAAATAATGATTTTAGCAGTCAAGCCTTTTTACATGGTTTGAAGTTCAAGGTAATTACATTTTGCATAGAAATCTCATGATGTTTTGTGTAACATATTGCTTTAAAAATTGTTCTTCTCTGATTATAAAAGGAATATGTGTTCATTATAAAGAATTTGGAAAATATATAAAAATTTGAAGAGATAGCTGCCCTAATCTTATCACTCTGACTTCTTAAACAGAGATTTAAAAAATAATCTTTATTGACTGGGCCCGGTGGCTCACGCCTGTAATCCCAGCACTTAGGGAGGCTGACGTGGGCGGATCACTTGAGGTAAAGAGTTTGAGACCAGCCTGTACAATATGTCGAAACCCCGTCTCTACTAAAAATATAAAAATTAGTCAGGTGTGGTGGCATGTGCCTGTAATCCTAGCTACTCAGGAGGCTGAGGCAAAAGAATCGTTTGAACCCAGGAGGTGGAGGTTGCAGTGAGCCAAGATTGCATCACTGCCCTCCAGCCTGAGCAACACTGTGTGTTTCAATCTAAAAAAAAAAAAAAAAAAAAAAAAAGCAAAGGAACAATAATTGTTATTAACCAAACTCACCATTTTAAAGACCCATTGTTCGAAAGGGGAGGGGTAAAAAGGATGCTCTTGAGATATTATTTTTTGCAGGGTGTGATGTTGTTGATGTGCTTGTCTTGATATCTTTGCCAGCTGCCCCCCTGATCCCTTTAATCAGCACGTTCCTTTTACAGAAAAAATATGTAGAAGGAAGTTTGCTTAGCTCTAGGATGGCAACAGAAAGAAAAGGAATACACAAGAGGACAACTCTTAGAACAAATATGAAAGGCAAGAGAAGAGGGGCAAATGCACAGTCCTGTGTTCAAATGGGGAGACATGGCGAGCAAGAGACACAGACAGGGAAAGGAGACTGGAGGACAGAGAAAGGGACCACTGAGTTATCTGCTGTCTACAGATCACACTCATCCGTTCACATGAAAAGACTTCAGGTTTCAGTGGCGTTTCACAAGCTCAATATACAGGGCAGACCATGTTCATGTTGCCCACCCACTGCCTGGCCAGAGCCACCTTACACTCTAAAGCTTTTTGCTTTCATTATTATTTTTTGACAGGGTCTCGCCCTGTCACCCAGGATGGAGTGCAGGGATGGAGAGCCATCAGGGCTCACTGCAGCCTCCAACTCCCAGGCTGACGCAACCCTCCCACCTCAGCCTCCTAGGTAGCTGGGACCACAGCATGCCTCACCATGCCCAGCTAAATTCTTTAATTTTTTGTAGAGATGAGGTCTTGCTATGTTGCCAGGGCTGTAAAACTGTTTTCATCAAAATCTTACACATTAATAGAGATGGAAGATTTGGAGTCCTTCTTCTTGACAGTATAATCTTATCAGTGAGACAGGTGATATACAAATGGAAGATACTATCAGTACCAGCTTGCATAGGCAAGAACCGAGGAAGTGACAGCTCAGAAGAATGAGCGGGGGTCTGGGGTTAGTGGGAGTTCAGTAAATGCCCTCAAAGAATATGAGAGGTTCAGAAGGGGTCAGGTGAGTGACAGCAACCGTGAGATGGGCATGGGTACTGCATGGCCAGGAGTTCTGCTCAGGACAGCATCCAACCCCATTGGCTCACAGTTTTAAACCAAAAGTATTTTTAGGGCAACATCAAGTCAGCAAGAGGTTCAGTTCCTTCCTCTCTTTCTTGAAAATTGGGATCTTCGCTCATTCCCAGGGTCTTGGCATCTCACCCAGTGTAGGCTGGCACCTTGAATCTCCATTAACCTCCAAAGCCAGAGTTCACTCACACCATAGATTCCCGTGAAAGAGAACTAGAACTGGAATAGAGACATTAAAATTGCATTCGGTCCACTGGTGCATTCTTAACCCCTTCAATTCTATGAGAACTATGGGTTAATACTAATTTTAATTGTGCCATAAAAATTTTGTAATTTGGATTTGCCAGTTAGCATGTTTTGAAATTTCACCTGCCTCTTATCTTCATCATAAAATGTAGTTTCATTTTATCATATGTTAAAAACCAAACTTTTTTTTTTTTTTTTTTTTTTGAGATGGAGTTTCACTATTTTTGCCCAGGCTGGAGTGCAATGGTTTGATCTCGGCTCACCGCAACCACGGCCTCCCGGGTTGAAATGATTCTCCTGCCTCAGCCTCCAGAGTAGCTGGGATTACAGGTGCCCACCACCATGCCCAACTAACTTTTTTGTGTTTTAGTAGAGGCGGGGTTTTACCACGTTGGTCAAGCTGGTCTCGAACTCCTGACCTTAGGTGATCCACCCGCCTTGGCCTCCCAAAGTGCTGGGATTACAGGCGTGTGCCACCCCACCCAACCAATTTTTTATTGATAAAGATATATGAATAATTTAGGTCAGCATGCCATTTAGCAGCGGCAGCTTCAGTTTAGCTTACTGATGATCAATGAGTGGGGAGGGTGTGCTGCAGATGGGATGAGAGGATATTAAATCAACTTCTAGGAGAAGGGAAGCAGCGTGAGTGACATGGGCCGAACTGCTTGGCACTGCTAGGCACTACTAAGGTGAAACTAGGCAGCATGATGATGTCAGCTGCCCAGGTGCAGGAGCAGGTGTAGTGCAGGATGCCCATGGATTTCGAGGGCTAGCTTAGCTTTGTCAGGTGAATCTGATGAAGGGAAATAGGAACAGAGGACTTGAAGGGATATGCAAATGATGATTAGAATTTCAGACCACAGAGTCTCAGTGGGGCTTTCAAGAGGACATAAGCTAAGATCAATGGGGTAAAAGTATGGTGGTGAGCTGATGGATCTGCAGAGGGAGTGAGATGGAAAGTTGGGAGATGGTCAAGAACAGAATGCTTGAAATGAAGACTACTGGTAACAACAAGGTCTAAAGCATGTCTACATAGAAAGGGGTAAGATCGGCTGGGCACAGTGGCTCATGCCTGTAATCCCAGCACTTTGGGAGGCCAAGATGGGCAGATCACCTGAGGTCAGGTGTTTGAGACCAGCCTGACCAACATGAAGAAACCCCATCTCTACTAAAAATACAAAATTAGCTAGGCGCGGAGGCGCATACCTATAACCCCAGCTACTCGGGACACAGAGGCAGTTCAATAACTTGAACCCAGGAGGTGGAGGTTGCAGCGAGCCAGGATCGTGACATTGCTCTCCAGCCTGGGCAACAACAGCAAAACTCCATCTCAAACAAAAAAAAAGGGAAGATCACTGGAGAACTGCAAATCAGGGAACTGAGAGGCCAGGGTGTTGGAAGGTTTTTTTTTTACGAGGACACTGAAATCATTAAGAATCATGTGTTGTGTAGAAGAGAGTGACAATTACCAGATTCTAATATTTTCTAGTAAGGGGTGACTCAGAAAAGTCTGTAGATGGTGGCAGCGAGGAGGAATGGGAGGTTTGATGTCAGCTAGCCCAAGCTTCTGGACTCTGGCATCTTGGGAAGGAAGGAGAGACAGTTGTTTGCAGATAACACTGAGGAGGAAAGTGTGTATGTGCCTCCCCTGCAGGCCCAGTGATTTAAGAGGGCTACAAAAGAAGCTATGTCCTCAGGTGAGATGTGGGTTTTCACTAGGGCAAAAGGTGAATGGTAGAGTTTGAGGAAATGGGGATTGTTTTTACTGTTTACTGGTCATGTGCCATGAATTCCCAAGGACAGTGGAAGTGTTTTGGGAGTTGGAGTGGGGGTGGAGGATGAACTGCGCAGAGCTACATGGGAGATAGGTTTCCATTTGAATTTTAAGAGCCAAGGTCTCAATACCAGGCTGGCCTCAAAGTCCAGGGCTCAAGCAATCCTCCTTCCTCAGCCTACCCAATAGCTAGGGTAGATGCCACCATGCCCAGCTCAATTTGAATATTAATAAAAGTAGAGATGATTTGGAAAACCTAAATATATTGAATGCTATGACTATGGACAAAGAAAAGAAAACTATTCCCTGCATTTACAACAGCAGCATGAGGTGCTGATTGCTTAGCCATTCACATAGCAAGTTCCAACAGAGCACCACCATCGTATACTTAAAAAGCACTACTCACATTGTAGTTTATGGGGTCAAATTTCTTATGGAATAAAATGTTAGGAACACATTACTGTTGGTACAAAGTTCCCTAGTTCTTCATCATTAATCAGTTTTTCTGTGAGCAAACTGACTCAGAAAGTCAGATGATAAGTCAGACAGGCTATTTCCTTATATTATATCCTGAATTATTGCACTGTTTACTTTTCTTTTATTCTAGATAAAGTTTTCATTTTTTCTGTTTATGTTCCTCCTGTCCCCCTGAAAAAAATTTTTTCAGGAAAACACAGTACACCAGGGTCAAGAAAGAGAAGTACATATCAGGGACCCTATGTCATGAATCTGCTTATCACTTCAGTCTACAAATGTAACTTGACAGCTCATTTTCTCTCTTGATGGGTTGGAGTGGGGTTCAGTGCACCTGTGGCTTATTTAATCTGCATATTAACTACATCTATCATTTTCCTTTTATCTTGCTGTTGTCCTTTTAATTAAACTTAGGTCCAGCCTGGGCGACATGGCAAGGCCACATCTCTACAAAAAATTTAAAAACTAGCTGGGCGTGGTGGTGCACACCTGTAGTCACAGCTACCTGGGAGGTGGATGTGGGAGGATTGCTTGAACACAGGAGGTTGAAGCCACAGTGAGCAGTGTTCTCGCTACTGCACTCCAGCCTGGGTGATAGAGTGGGACCCCGTTTCAAAAACAAAACAGAACAAAAAAATGTTAAGTGAAACAGGTAAAGAGAGGAACAAAATATGTTCAATTCAAAATGAAGTTCACAAAATTACTTTGTAAAATATACCTCCATCTTTTTATCTATCAAAAGAAAAAAAGGTTAGAAAAAAATGTACTCAAATGTTAACATTGTTTATCAGTGTTAGGAGTATGGATCTGTTTATTTGAATGCATTTTACTTCATAATTTCATGTCTAATATAAACGTCAGGGAGGGAATCACCAATTCGAGTATGTAGTGAACCGACTAATTCCTAATTTGAGGGTTCAGATGAAAAATATTTACAGGACACCTTCAATCTTAATATTAAGCTTTTTGGTCTTTTTTTTTTGCCATACTGCAGATTTTATATCATTTATCAAATTTCACAAATCTTTATGGTTTCTGTGAATACGAAATGTATTCGTATTAAGAAGTATAGGTTATTTCAGTTTAGCAATTGTTTAATAATGACTGATTTTCTAGGTGATCCTGTTTATGCCCAATTCCAAAATGTATGCATTTTAAGTGTTTCTCACACTTTAAACATAGCCTCCAGGACCTAAACATGTTGACTCAGGGTGGCTCGCTACCAGGAATCAGTGCAGAGACTTTGGGAATTATATCTGCTTATCAGCTGTAACTAGTGGCTAGTAATGAAGGCCCTTGGAAACGGAAGTCCCATAGCTAAGTGAGTTAGGCTCAAGTAAACGTTAGATAACTCATGGACTTGTAAACTGCTCCACATTTAGTACTCTATCTTCTTCTTTGGTTGTGAAGTACTTTTTGACTTTCTACAGACATATATATTAACGATGACACCATGCGGTTAGTGTAAGGCACACCTGAAATACCAAGCAGGGAACCTGTGCCTGGAAGGCTCCGAAAAGCTGCCTGGAGAACAATGCCTTCTCTTTGAATGCCTAACATGCATTATAGTGCTTGGAGCATAGTACAAGTTCATCGAACATTTCCTGATTAGTGACAAGGAACCTTAATCCTGGTGATGAAGCTGGAGCCAGGCAGGGAAAAGAGGTGGGAGGGATGCGGGAAAGAGGGGAATTCTGGATGAATGGAGCGGAAGGCACACAGGCTAGGACGCAGGAGCAAATGAGACAGTGAGGCAGGTACACTTCCCCACATGGATGAAGGATGAGGATGAGCACATGTGTACCGGCAGGGCAGCAAATCAGAGGGAAGCATGATGGAGCAGAGGGAAGCAGCTGCCAGACCACAGAAGTCTTTTATGCCAAGTTGGCATTTATCACAAGGGTTTCAGAGGAAGTTTCACCTTTTTTCTTTCTTTTTTGAGACAGCGTATCGCTATGTCACCGAGGCTAGAGTACAGTGGCAGGAACATAGCTCAACCTCCTGGGCTCAAGCAATCCTCCCTACTCACACTCCTGAGTAGCCGGGACCACAGGCACACACTACCAGGCCTGGCTAATTTATTTTTCATAGAGATGAGGTCTCACTATGTGCCCAAGCTGATCTGGAACTCCTGGGTTCAACTGATGCTCCTGCCTCGGACTCCCAATGCGCTGAGATTACAAGCGTGAGCCATGGCGCCCAGCTCAGTTTCACTTTTGTAGCAGGAGAATAAAAAAGATCTTTAGAAAGATGACCCTATCTACATTGCAGAGAATGGACTGAAGGCAGGCATGACTGGAGAATGGGAGTCCAGTTAGGAGGCTGTTATAAACTAGATGAACAATCGGGACGCAGGGCAATGACAGAGTGAGTTATCCAGGGAGTGGGCACACAGGGTTGAAGTCAAGATGGTACACAGGGCTGTGACTTGAGTAACCAGGGAAATAGAATGAATGACAGAGGGAGTATAAGCGTTATCACAAGCTTTGGGGGTGATGGAATGAGATGATGGGTTTGGTTTTAGATGTTATGAGTTGGTGCTTGTGAGTTCTGGACAGAGATACTTAGCAGGGAGTTATATACATATTGATCAGATATTGGAGAGGGAGGAAGGGCAGGTGGGAGGGGAGATAGGCAGACAGATGTGTGCTGGAGGTAGGATCAGCACAGAGGAGCTGTAACAGTAGGTGTGTATGCTCTGAGAGAAGGAAGAGGAGTCTCAGGAGACTGAAAATGATCATCCGGAGAGGCAGGAAGAGAAGCAAGGAAGGATGGTTACACAGACCCAAAAAAATAACTTCAAGAGCATTTGACTCGTCAACACAGTCAAATGCTACAGAGATAAAGTGACATAAAGATTGAAAACCACTGAATTCAGCAACAAAGAGGCCAAAAATGACCCTTGTAAAAATGGTTCAGTAGAGCGTTGGGGACGGAAGGAACACAGAGGTAGTGTTGCTTACTCCTCTGACAAGCTCTATTGGAACGGCTGAGGTTTGTAATACAGGTTGCCATTACTTTTTAATTGGTCCTTCCCGCCTATGAAAGAGGCTTGATCCTAAGGCAATGTGAATATAATATTCTTGAGGCTAATGATGCATGCATTTCTTACACTGTTGGTGGGACTGTAAATTAGTTCAACCATTTTTGAAGACAGTGTGGCCATTCCTCAAGGATTTAGAACCAGAAATACCATTTGACCCAGCAATCCCGTTACTGGGTACACACCCAAAGGATTATAAATCATTCTACTATAAAGACACATGCACACGTTATGTTTATTGTGGCACTGTTCACAATAGCAAAGACTTGGAACCAACCCAAATGCCCACGAATGATAAAGAAAATGTGGCACATATACACCATGGAGTACTATGCAGCCATAAAAATGATGAGTTCATGTCCTTTGCAGGGACATAGACAAAGCTGGAAACCATCATTCTCAGCAAACTAACACAGGAACAGAAAACCAAACACTGCATGTTCTCACTCATAAGTGGTAGTTGAACAATGAGAACACATGGACACAGGGAGGGGAACATCACACACCAGGGCCTGTCAGTGGGTCGGGGGGCTGGGGGAGGGATAGCATTAGGAGAAATACCTAATGTAGGTGGTGGGTTGATGGGTACAGCAAATCACCATGGCATGTATATACCTATGTAACAAACCTGCACATTCCACACATGTATCCCAGAACTTAAAGTTATATATACACACACACACACACACACACACACACACACACATATGATGCAGTTATATAAATTTTAAAGTGATTTGAAAAGCAAATTAATTAATTTTAAAAAGGGTAGAGGGACAATCAGGGACTCAACTCTCCAGTCTCTGGTGCTGGGCAGCCAACTTTCCCAGTAATGGCTGAAAACAGCTGGCATCTAAGCTCACATTTCAGGCTGTCTTTTTAGGGCTGCTCTCATATCCACCCTACACAAAGGGATGGCACCCAGAGAATGGTTTCCCTGTCCTGGGCCACAGTGCATCCAGCTCCACTCTGCTGACCCGTCAGGACCACAGCCCCTGCTAATGGTGACGCTCAGCCTGAACCAAAAGATACCACTGGGATCACTCAGGAGGATGTGACAAAAAAGAAGACTCAGCACAAAATAAAGCAAACTTGAATAATAGACACACAGGCGGAAAACAGAAAGGCTTTTACCAGGAAAGAGAAATGCAATATTTAAGACTTAAAATCTAAGCTGACATCTGGCTCCAGCAACAAGTTGACTGAGCCAACACACCCCATCATGCCACACTGAGAAAAGCTACTGGAAATGTAACACAAAGGTATGTCTTAAAATCATATAGCTAAGCTCACAAGAGAGACAGCCAAAGGCAAAGCTGCCCAAAGAGACCCGTGCTGACATCGCTGGTGCCCCCTGGACAGGAGAGAAAGCCAGGACAGGCGGGTATGCTGTCCTTATGTGCAACATCCTTCCCATGAAGAAAAAACAATTGAATCTAATGTGGCAAAGCAGTAACATCTGTTCCATCTGAGGGTAGGCACATGAGTATCTTTTATATTGCTCTGTACTGAACCACCTGCTTGAAATATTTCACTGATGGTTTAAAAATTTGCCTAATTTCCTATTGCTCCTTTTCCCAACTGGGGGGAAAGTTATTAAACAGATAGACATATTGTTGATACATAACAGATCTAAACTTGCTTATATTTTTATTCTATTTGTGTATGATACTTTATAAAATTCTTGGCTTAGCTTTTCTTTCTTTCCTCTAACTCCCCACCTCCTCTTTCTCAGCCCAGGAAAAACCTTCCTCAGCGGTCCAGGAGCCAAATCCTCTGTGGAGCTCTCCCACACTGGGCTCTGAGTCCTCACTCCTCCTCCTACTGCCAAGTCTCCTTTGCATCCAATAAAACACTAACAGTGTCACATCGTCACTAGTCACTAACTCCTTGAGGACAAAGGCAGTGACTTACTCTCCTTACCCAGCACGTGGGTAGGAATTCTCCGTCTGTACTGCTTTTGGTCATGGCCCAATTTCAACATGGTCTTGAATCTCAAAATAGGGTAACTTAAGTCTGGCATCAAATTCTTTCTCTATTCCAGAGAGAAAGCATTATGACTGGACCTGTGGTTGCTCAGCCTAGCATCTCTACACAAGAGTAAAACAGAAGATGTTTCCCTAAAATTGTTCATAGCAGTATAAAGGAAGAGCCCCCAGGCATGCTCCAAAGTTCTCCTAGGTCTGTGATGACACAGAAATCGAGTGTCTAGCAGAGTCCCAGCACTCTGCTTCCCAGCAGCCACACCCACATTCTCCCACCTGAGTGCTGAAAACTGGCCAACTGCAGGGCCTGGGAGTAGGGTCATTCCCTTTCAGCTGAGCAAAGTCAGTGTCTTCTTCCCTTGACAAGTCTGTTTTAGGAGAGAATACAGATACCATACATTAATTTAAGGTTGTTTTAATTACCTGCCAAGGTGCTTATGACAATAGTTTCTTTTATATAATCTTTAAGCAGTTAAAGAGTCATTGACTCTTTAGAATATTATATTATTGAAGAATCCTTCCATAAAAATGACCATTAACTCTCATAACAGGCCCAGTATTCAGTTCTGTAAGTGGAATTAAAAGCCTCAGATATTAGCAAACACACACACATCTTTTTAAATTACTGTTTAATCAGTTGTAAAGACACAGAAATTAGGAAAAAAAAAAAACACTTATATGTAAGTTAAAAACACCTTTAAAACCCAGCAATAAGCCACCAGTGCAGCTCTGACACACACTAGAAATGAGTGGTTATGAAATTAGCACACCACAGTTTGACTGACACAGTGGGAGTTTTAATTTACCATACAGAACTAATTTATGAATCTGTTGAAAAATAACACTTCTTTAAAAAAATATTTTGGAATAATAAAAACAGAAAGCACAGAACACCACATTCCATTCTCAGCTCAGGAAGGCAAATGTAAATCCTAAATTCTGGCTTGGGTCTCTCCTCATGTTTGGGTGACAGAGGGCTCAACTACTACTAGGCAGAGATCGAGACATAACATTTAAAGGAAGGCAGGAATGAAATCCCACATTTTCACTCTGTATATGGATGAATTTCTCACTTCATTCGATTTTTACTTTCATTCCTATTGCCTTGTATCATGCCCCTTCTAGTTCAGAGGAGCAGTCGCATAAAAGTGACAGAAGAGGGACAAGACTGGTTTGGAACACATTTGTGTTCAATGTTTGATTCCTTTTTCCTTGTGATAAAATCAGAGGCAAATGTACTTCACTGATAAATCTGTGCACACAGAACCAAAAATGCTTAAAATTGGGAAAGACGCATATTTTAAAGGTCTGTCAAACTCTCAACATATATATTTGTCCTTTAATGCAAAAGGACAGGGAGGAATATTAACAAATTGATTTCCTAAGAAAATTAACCTAAAAGAAAAAATTAACCTAAAACAGTGAACATGAAACAGTGAAAGGCAGTGAGTTTCCTTTTCTATTTCAAACATGTTACTAAGAAACTGGTTAGTGTTTTTACTTATGTTTCTCTGTAACTTTTGGTTTTTCACTGTAGTATCTGCATTTCTTTTTAGTGTGCAATTTGGTAAAACATGGCTGGAGAGATGGCTGTCCATCACTGAGTAAGCTTCAGACAGTGGTTCTGCACAGATCATTACACTATAATATACAGAACAGATAGTCTTAGTGTTGCATTTTTCCTTTATCAAAGTTGTACTTAAAGAAGAGTTATAATCAGTTTTAAAGCTAAGACAAATTAGTTGGTGTAAAAACTATGTATTTAGGCTGTGTTTCACAAAATTTTCCCAGTCAATGGTGTATGGAGCATGTCAGTTCTTTATTGGGGTTTGCATAATATTAAAAAAACCTATTAAAAATAAGTATTATTTTTAAAAATACAAAAACATTATTCAGCAGCCTACCAATTAAAATGTAATTGGCTGCAACCTCTGTACAAGAAGAGCCTCAAAAAGGAGCTCAAACATTGATTATAAGAGCTTTCCTACAAAATACCAATGTGGAAAATTTCATTTTAAAATTTCTGTTGAATCAGAGTTTCTATAAATAGATTTGACTGCTTGGTATGCAGAAAATCACTGTAGAGACCCTCTACATTCTAATCTATCAAATGTCAGGGTGTATTTCTTTTCTTAAACACAAATCTTTTCCTTCAGTACTGGAAGCACACATTGATCAAGAAGCCCACTTTTACAAGGGCTGTAGAAACAGAAATGTCAGCGTCTAAGATAAGGGTATCAACTACCAGCCACTCATTACATGCACACTGGGTTAAGTGTAACAGTTTTATAAGGTATTGAGGGCAGTTAAGATTACATCTCACAGTGTTATTTAGGATTCTGCACCTATATTACATCTGACGTATTAAATTTCAGCCAGGAAGAACTATTAATGCCTGAATAAAACCCCACGAAATACTGATTTCTATGTAAAACTCTGGACAAATTTCTAGCTGACACAGAAATAGTAGGCACCATTCTGAAACAATTATTCTCTCAAGTAATTTTTCTCTCAATTATAATGTAGAACTGTTGAAACCAACTAATTGTGAACAGATGATAATTAGGAAACAAAAATGTGTAAATGTCCAGATTTGTTCATGAAGATACAAACTGAACATTTACTATGAATTTTAAATAGGAAAGATTTTTGTCCTAAAACTGTGATCTAGTCCTCGAGTAAAACTACAAATTTATGATTATTTTAATGGCAAAATGTTAAAGCTATTGTTTTCTGTAGTTTAAAATTAGGTATAACTAAACTACATATGCTTTAAATATCCTTGAATAGCTTTGAGATGTTATACGGTGGCAAACCTTGTTCAGTAGTCACTAATCTGTATAAAATATCTCACAGCATATATCTTCTCCAATTTTACACAGCACAAACAGAAACCAAAACAGCAGAGAAAGCAAAAGGAAAACATGTTTTCTTCAGCAGAGACTATTTCATTATGAAACACTTATTGTAAGAGCTATTGCCAGCAGAAAAAGTATGTTGCCATGCCTTCTGATTTAAGGGATTTCACTGTTACCATGATAACCTTTGAAAAGTCAGGGCTTTGAGCTCAAGTAGTAAGTCAATGACCACGACAACAGTGTAGACTGTGAACCTGCCCAAGTCCTTGAATCCTACAGACCTTGCTAATGGCTCCATCACGACACACAACTGGTCCTGAACTCTTAGAACTAACTCATTTGCTTATGGCTGAGAAACTTGGGGTCTACAGGACAGGTGTAGACTTGCTCCTCCAAGTCCTCAGTTTCATGAAAGACAGAACCAGAACGAAGATCCAGGTCTCCTCCCAGGTCAGCTAGTGCTTAAATGTAAGCTGTCACTTTCTAGAAACCTCCTTTTTACTGCACATTTTTCTCAAAAGTGGTATGTGTGGAAATCCTGTGAGTGTCACACATGGTGGAGACCAAAAATAAATATATTTCTGAGTCAAATGGACAGTGGTGGCTAATAAGAGGTCACTGGACATTTTTGAAGCCAAATAAATCTTCTCTATCCTGCTGGATATTGTAGAAGCTAAATAAATTTCCCCCATTACCCTGAGTTCCAATAAAAATACTTACTTTAAAAACAGAATGAGCCACTTATAAAATGGTGACAGCTGAGGCATACCAAACTAAACTAACTCTTGCTTCAAGAAAATGAAATTGAAGGATAAATGACTATTTTTGTTCATTTTTTCCCTGAGTAGTATATAATTAACCAAAAGTATAAATATGATATTGATTGATCATCTCTGGAGTGATTTCATGATACCTGAATAGTGGAAAATATATAACATAAATATGCATTGAATCTTATTTTGTTGATTAAAAAAAGCAAGCATATATTATAATGAATCCCTTTCTATTTAACAGTAGATGTACCAGTTTAAAATTCTTCTACTGTAAGTACTAGAAGCAAAATATTAATCTTTGTGATTATTACTTCTCCAAACTAGAGGAGAGCTATCCAAAAACCATTTCATAAAAATAACTAGTTGATTCAGGGGGATGAAAATTAGTCAAACTGCACATGTAATTATTATCTTCAAAGGAACTGGAAAACCAATCAAATATGTTGCTTTCTAGATGACAGTGCTAAGATTATATTCACTGAGCAAGAAATAGGTAACAGTGACTTAGGCTTACAGGCTGAGAAATAAAGTAAGTTCAGGTAACAGAAATGTGATTATTTGTAAGTGGCTAGATAGGCTGAAACCCCCATCCCCCACCCCAAAAAAAAACCACACATAAAAAAACAAAACCCAACACGTTTGTATTAAGCCTTCTTGTTTTCACTTATGACATGCCTGAACCTGTCCTTTAAATTCTTAATCTGTTCACTTTCTCTTACTAGCAATCGGATTCTCTGCAACATTAATTAAACTGAGCAGACATTTTACAGGGCAGGTACTTTCCATGAACATTCTTTCTATTCTCTTACATACACAGCTGGCATAATTTCTTCTTTTCTTCTTTGTTGAGATGGAGTATCCCTCTGTCACCCTGCTGGAGTGCAGTGGTGCAATCTCAGCTCACTGCAACCTCTGCCTCCCGGGTTCAAGTGATTCTCCTGCCTCAGCCTCCCGAGTAGCTGGGATTACAGGCGCTCTCCATCACACCTGGCTAATTTTTGTATTTTTAGTAGAGACGGAGTTTCACCATGTTGGCCAGACTGGTCTTGAACTCCTGCCCTCAAGTGACTCGCTCACCTTGGCCTACCAAAGCACTGGGATTACAGGCGTGAGCCACTGAACCCAGTCAACATAATTTCAATGCATGGGAAAATAGAGAAATTGACTTAGCTATCGATTTGTTTCCTGAGAAGGAATGGCAGGGCTAGCCTTATCAGATGGAAAACATTTACTTTCAGAAAAATGAAAATAGATTAGGACATTTCTCAACTTCAAAAAAGAAACATGAACATTTTTGCTGACTGAGACCTCCAAAGTTGCAAGTGCATTTGCTTTTCCTTTCTTCTTTAAATGAAGTATTACGTAACATACACCAGATGGTTGCTGTGTCCTTAACTTCATTTGCAAATTTATTAGTGACCCCACCCACCACAAAAAGAGAGAGAGAGAGAACCCCATCACAGAAAACTTGCACTTCATTAAAAATTTAAGGCGAAAAGAAAAGTAAGTTCCATACAGAGGTCAAATAAAGGTGAAGTCCGAAGACTTTGTGCCCTCCCCTCTCACAGGGCAGGAGATACAATCTGGGGCTGAGGTCACTCCACTGCCTGGCATCAAATCCCACTCTCCTGTGGCCACCACAGTCCTCTGTGGGATCACAGAAGATACCTAGTAATTCAAGGCAAGATTAATCGTGGTAAAAATGGCCCATAAAATAAAAGCATATTTTTCTACTTACAGAATCTATAACTGATTTTAGTAAGTGTTCACAGCAAAATTTTAATGTGAGAAGAGTCTGAAAATGAATTTATATTATTCTCAAAAAATATCACCAAGACTCAATGACTTTTAGTTTTCATTTCCCTAAAAGTTTCCCAAATATGAATTAAACTGTCAAGGGTAAGAAACTGATTAGCCAGATAGTAACCTACCTAGCAATTTCTCTTTCAAAACCTTTGAGCAACCTACCAATATTATTTTCAAAACCTCTAATTCTACATAATTTATGCCCAATAACTTCCATTTAGAAGTCCAAAGTATCACGAAGTTATCCAACTTTAAGTCTCACGCGATGGCACAGAGCCCTGGCGTGGGGGGGAAGCAGCCTGCAGATCCACGTCTCCACCCCGTGCGTTCCACTGGAGGCCATGCAGTGCTTCTTCAGTCCTGCCTTCCTTCGTCACCTCTCTCTTTTAAGAAAAAGAGTAAGCTTAAAATATCACATTACCAAACCTTTCATTATGTTTTAAGAAATTCCTTCTGGAAGTGCTCTTTGACTGCACAAGGTAATTAAACCCTCCAGCAAAATAAGCTACCTATAATTTGGCGTCCATTACTGTTGACAGTTTCACTATGGATTGTAGTCATTTGACATACTTTAAGAGAACCCTTCAAATACTGACATGTTTATTGCATTTAAAAAAAAATCCACATTCTTAAATATCCTGTTTCAAATTCCTCCTAAATTCCTTCACAGCACACAACATCAACTACTGCAATAGCGTTCTCACAATATTACACTTGAAAATACCATTTAGGAACAATATTTTAGGAAATAGAGGGTTTAAGGCAAGACATTCATTTGGAAAAGTTAATTTCTCCCTATCATCCAGATTGACACGATTATTCTCCATCTCTTCAGTGCCTTGGGATACGCAACGTACATTCAGCAACAGGGTAGGCAAGTGACCCTATGAACAAGTGCTGAGGTTGGGAGTGCCCACTGAAATATGGAAATATTCTTACATAAGGCATGGCCCACAGGGACATGGCATGGGAGGGCTTGTTTCACTCTATTTCCAATCTGGTATACAGGAAATTCCTCATCTATAACTGCTCCATTTCCCCCCCCAGTTAATCGCTTTTCCAACAAACTCAAACCCTTGAAAAGGTGCTAAGACTGGTTTCTGTTAACATTAAAAAAGAGCCCTCAGAGCCTTCCCCATCACTGCTTTAGTGATGAATGTCTCGAGGCTATTTCTTGATTCTGATTGCAGACGTTGTTTGTTGTAGAAAAATTGTTCCATCCCAAAGAATGTTCTCCTTCATCAAACTTTTTGGATTGTGAGAGCTGAATATTTCCATGTGTATTCTTTCTTCCTTGAGTTTTTTTCACTGGAAACAACAATAATACTAAGATACCAAGGATGTGCAGACTGTAATACCAGGAGCTAAAATAAATAGGGAAAAAGTTCATTAAAATTTGATAATTAATAATCCTTAATAACTGCACACTTGTCAAAATGTCACGTGGCCAGCTTAGGATGTGATTTACTACCTTCTTTTTTTATTTTTCCCCCTCAGGAGAAGAAACCTGACCATGTAGGCCAGTGGGTATTTACAGCACTGGATAAACCCAGGCTGCTTAGAAGCCTGATTCTAGATAGCATATTACATCCCTTTGTAAGAGTCACAAGGCCATGGTTAAACAGAATAAAAACAAAAAGTTACATATTAATAGCAGTAGCAATCTGAAAATCTCCCCAATCCAGAGAATCAAAAGTTGAGTCAACAAAGAAAATGTGGAGATAGTTAAGACTTTTCCTAGTCTGGCCTCACCTGCTATTTACTGTCTCTAAGTTACAAATATTCTAATGAGGTGAGTGACAGGAAAGCAATATTCTTCTTCATAGTTACTTTCATGAAAAAGAAAAGTCATAATATTAAAAATATTATTGGAAACATCATTTCTCAAATTAAATATAAACAAAATGTAACCTAAACTGTACCTATAGCTGTAAATTCAAGTAATTCTGAACAAAGTACCAGGGATAGAAAATCTAACCAACAGCCCAATCACATTTTTAAACATTTACTAATTTTGCTAAAAATGGAAACTTTGGTAGGACTTACTTAATGTCTTCCAGTATAATTATTGTCATATTTGATTCAATAATTTTTTGACTATATACTCTGTGCTAGGTCATTCCAAATGCTAGAATAATAAAGAATTTATAAAAGAATAACATTTTTGATCTCTAGAATATCACTATCTAATATGGGGGAGTAGAATTTGGTGGGGCAGGGAGAGGAGGTAAGTAGATTATAAAAATATGGAATGCAAGACAGGACAATTTCTATAATATACAGATCGCCACAGTATCAATCAAACATAAAAGACACAGTGAAAAGGAATAGATAAAATATAATTTATTTTCCTTTGATTAAAGAAATTAAGATAATAATCCTTTGGAAAGAGCTGGGGTTTTCCCCAAAGAAGTTCAGGACAATCAAACTAAGAAATTTTTGTTAAATTTAGGAGAGGTTTGAGGTAGTGGTTACCCAGCTGATATTTCTCTGTCTAAATAACTCATCTGAGGGTCGAGTGGTATGAGTCATTCCACAGAAAAATGCTGAGACTGATTCGCTCACAATTAAAACGTAACTGATAATGCATTTATCAGCAGGAAATGTGGCTGTGGTACTATTTTTCTATTCTACCCAATAACAAGAAACTTTCTTTTGAAAATAAAGTTATTCCCACTGACAAAGTTTTAAGAGTAACACTTACCTGTAAAATTTGAATGACGGTTTTATAGAAAGAAGTACGAATGGCACAACTGTGTAACTTATTGCTACTTGAGTTACTATCCATGTTATAATATCATACAATAATTTAAGTTGGGAAGGTTCGATGAAATAATGTCTAAAGTTATTTCTCATCTGAAATAAACAAACAAAAATATTTGCTGTATCTTTACATTAACATTACATATGAAATTATACTGGTGATATCAACTTAAGGATGTGGTGTGGAATAACTGAAACTCTCCTATGTAGCTGGTGTGAGTGTACAATGGCACTGCTACTATGGAAAAAGTTGGTTCCAAAAAAGTGAATACACATTGTACATACTGTGTATAAAAGAGAGACAGAGAGGGGATGAGGAAACCACAGGGAAAACATAAATGACTAATGAGTCTGGGTAAAAGACATAGAGAAGTTCTTTGCAACCTTTCTGTAGATTAGATTCTGTATTAAAATAAAAGTTTCCCCAAAAAAAGTTTAAGACAACACTGCCTAGAGATCCCTTAAATTATACATGGTAAAATATAGTATATAAATAGAGTTTAGTTTACCTTCATCCTTAACTCTTACTTAACCTCCGCATTTGTGAAAAACAAAGTATTCCACACCGAGCTTAGGTTGAACAGCACTTAAATAATTTGCATCCACATATATTATTCATTAATGGAAGCTGGGAAAAACTTCTCAAAAAAAGGTGTTTTCTAAATATCACTGTTTTAATATCTTTTTTGTCAGCTTTCAAAACAGTCAAAACATTTCAGTTTTGAAATGTTCAAACTTAACCAAACATTTTTCTTGTCAAATATATTTATATAGGTGAGACAAAGCTCTGCTTTGAAAACACCACATATACTGTTCAGAGGTGAGTTGGTGCATGGTTACTGCCCTTCCACACAGAGCCCATCATTCTTAGTGGCTAGGCACTGCTATCCCCTGCCTAGCTTACCGCCATGGCAGTCACCTGCTCTTGATTCCATCCTGTCCACCAATGACAAATCCATTTGTCCTGGGGTACGGGCTTTCAGCATTCCATTCTTGCACTTAAAAACTATACCTGACCCCCTCCCATTGCAGATAGAATAGGATTAGGCTTTTTCTCTACTTGGTGTTCAAAACTTGGTTTTGCTAATGTCCTTCCCATGCCTAGAATGTCATTTTTTCCCCATTATGCTTAACTCACTATTGAAATAACTTCCATCTCTCAAAGTCCGGATCCAAACACCTTTCTAATGAGGCCATCTCTAGTCAATCCAACCAAAAGAGATTTCTTCCATCTCTAAACACCTATGCTACTTAGTATTTTATAACAACCATGGAATCTGTCACACATGCCTTGTGGTGCATATGCACGTGCGCACACATACATGCATAATGTATGTATACACATATACAACTTATCCACCCCAAAGTATCTTGAAACGGAACAGAGTAAATATCTGCTAGTTTGTTAAGTGAAGCCCTCTTACCTCTAAGTGCCATAAGCAGCTTGTTCAAACATGGTTTTTGCCATGTCACTTTCCTTGGTTTTCAAGGGCTTACACTAAATTACCCTTCTTCTTACCACTCTCATGTCACCAACCTAATTTCTCGATGTTTTCCAAAATATTACTCTAGGTTTTATCCAGGCAAACACTCTAAAGAACGGTGCCCTACTTTTAGTGTGGCGTCTACCTGGCCACAGCTCATCCACTATCTTGGCCTAGCCACAGTCAACTCTTCATCTCAGAGAGGACTCAAAGGTTATAGCTTTCAGGAAACATTTCTAAAATAAACCTACCCATTCTGATCATCTTTATTTAACTCAGTTTTTATCTCTCCTTCAGAAAATTCTGTAAAGACAAAGTAACATTTTGTGAGTGCCTCCTACCTGCCAGGCACACAGAAACATGTTTTCTCCTCACAGGAACTGGGCATGGAACCGAGCCTGTAGTGTGTGCTCAGCAAACATGCATTTACACATCTCGCTTCTAGTGGAAAGGACAATACTGATCATGGCCAAGGAAAGAGGATCAACCTTCTAACAGAGATGTACTCAGCCTTTTTAACAGTTCAAGTGGACCATTGAATTGTAAAATAAAATTCTTGATACTTACAGCTCGTGCTGCTAATGTCATTAACACCCCTGTTAGAAACGTTAGATAATATCCTGGGTATACCCCGTGCCAAATGGCAGAGAGAATGAACGTCTGGATAGTTGGACTGAAGGAGGCTCGTTCATAACACACCCTAGAAACCATGAAAAACATGGAGAGCCAAGCGGAGTGAGTGAGCCGAGTTTACAAAGCCTGCAATGATCATTCTTTTATTACCTGACAGGATTTAGGGTAACTAGAGAAACAAATACAACTTATCCTAGGCAATAACTTAGCTATGATCTCAGGGAGGCTACAGCGATTAAGTGTCAAATTTAGGAACATAAATTCCCTTTTTCTTTCTGGTATATATAGTAACTAAAATGATCATTTCTAGCATTTGGGAGTCTATACAATTTACAAAAGAATAAATTTTAACTAATATTAAGGTTATTTTTATCTTACATTATTACTTTAAAAAAAAATCAATAACTTTCAACTGACCTAGTAACACTACTCTTTCTGACAGACAGACTGTGCTTTCCTATTAACAGGGGTAGAGAACTCAGATGAAAATAAAGTTTCCCTAAGGTATCAAATTTAAAATATAACAATAACAAAAGATAACACAACAGATTAGCTCAGAGGATCTGCAGCCCCTGGGGAGACTGGCAGGCACCCTGAAGAGATGATAGCACATGCTAGCTATCTCAAGGGATAAAGATGTTTAATTTGTCATTTAAAAAGGGACACTGTAAAAGAAGGCTGCAGAGTGCCTTATCACTATAGGGGCCTTTTCTTAGGAAATAAATTCAAGAGAGGGCAATGTGCTCACAGGGATGGCAAGAGATCCCTGGGAGATTCTGTGCCGTTCCCCAGCTCTGTCCTTCACATCTGTTACTCCACTCAGCCTGGGCTGCCTCTACTCTGTTCACGAGACACACTCCTGACACAACCTCAGATCAAGCACCCACCATGTCCAGAAAGTTCCTCCTACATCCCTCTGTGCCCTCACTGTTCCTGCTTTCTCTCTCCTAATCCTCACCACAGGGAATAGCATGTGTCTGATTACACAGCCATGTCTTTAACAAAACTGTGAACTCTTTCATTTTCAGGGGCTAGGTCTTTTTTGTCTTACTCATCTTTGTAGCCCTTGACTAACAAATAAAAATCTGTTGAATTGAAATCTTTAAAACTGGGACTGTTCTGGAGTACCCAGGGCACAAGGACTGTGCTTGTGCAGGCACTTTTGAATTTAAATCGTATCTCTACTGAACAGGATCAGGAGCTGCAAAGGAGGACACTGGTGACCTCCAACATTGGTGGAGGCCTTTACAAGAGGCTGAGAGGGCAGGATAGCTGCACCTGCAGGAGAGCTGCATTCAGGACTCAGGCCAAAACAGTTCTGCTTCCATACTGACTGCCTAGGAGGAGGCCAATAGTGTTTCCCGGGTGACACTGAGGTCACAATGTCACTCAACACCATTAATTTAATCAAGAACCTGAATTCAGTGAAGCTCAACCTTAAGAACTAGATGCCAAAGCACATCTAAAGATTGTTTTTGAAGGAACGCACCTTTTGAGCCAAAGAGCTGTCTGAATATTCCAATTATCAAGAAACATCTTGAAACTTGTTGACATCTGAAAAAAAAGGCAACTTTTTTCTTTGTGTCACAAAATAATGAAGCTTTAAATATAAGTAATAATATATTATTATGCTAAAATATTAAAACAAAAAATTACTTAACATGGATGGTAGTATAGTGATTTCTCCTTCCTTAATCCTGTTTTTCTAATATAGTAACATCGTTCTATGTAAGAGTTTATTGTTGGGAACACTACGAGGCAAATGGATTGCCATCATTTTCTCCTGTATATTAACATTTACAAGGGATGTCATGGAATTCTTCCAAAGGAATTCCTGAGAGAGTGTGCAAATGCCTTCTGATAGCCTCCCTCTCACACTGAAGACTGGGGTGCCCACCTCATTACCTCCTTCCAGCCAAGCTCTGCCATGGTTCTGGGTGAAGAGGACATCTACTGCAACAACCCACCCAGCCGTTGTCTCTCAGTGCCCTGGCTACTCTGAATTTTGGGGCTGCCTGGCTCTGTGCTGCCCCTGAAAGAGTAGATCTGCCCACCCAGATCTCTCAAGGCCTCCTATCTTTCCAGTTACTCCCACTAAAGCTGTTCTTTGATTTTAGAGGGAGCCCTTGGTCTCCGGCCTGTCTACTTTTGTCCTGTGTAACTCTCTCCTCCTCTGGTCTTCACTTCTGACTATTTTAGATTTTGTGTTCCATTATTTACTGCTCTTACGTCAGAATCTTCAATGCTTTTGTTTCTTTTCCTTTCCATTCACCTCCCTATCAAAACCCTAACTCCAGATCAACCACACTGTCCACCCACCCCATTGGAAACATCTGCATGCTGTGTGCAGAGTATCACCACATTCTAGACCTTTGTCTTGAGTTCACGGTTCTCCACCACAACTGAGCCCTCAACCTACCAAACAATCCTGTTTTCCTAGACAACTAGTTCATTCTCCTCTTCCTGAAAAAAGCTACTGGACTGAACCATTTGAAATTTTCTTTTCTCTTTTTTAAAATAAAATCAAGAAGAGACAAGTGTTAGCAATTTCACATGATTCAACCTAATACCCCATCTATATCTCTGGTCCTATCATCTCCTTCCTCCCTCACAACAGGTAAGGTAGCCTCCTATTTTATAGATATGATATAAAATCATCAGACTCCAAATTCTCACTATCCAACTACACACTCAGCTGCACATATACTTATCCTGCCCTCCTTCCTGTCTTTGTAACAGGAGAGGTGGCCCTTTTCCTTTAGAGCCAGTCTCTCCACTTCCAACTTCTTAGGGTCTTCATTGATCAATAGATCTCTCTCTCCTTCAACTGTAGGGAGAGCTTCACATTCTCCCCTTCAAATCATCTCCTAAACATGTTTCAATCTCTCCATTTTAAAACAAAATTAAACAGCTCTCCTCAATTCCATATTCCCCTTAGCTACTGCCCTGTTTCCACTCTCTTCCCTTTATGGAAAATGAACTCCTAGGAGTTATGTCATCTGGCCTTTACGTCAATCCCTCTCCTGAAACTGTTGTTCTTAAAACCATAAACAAGGATGGGCGCGGTGGCTCATGCTGGTAAGCCCAGCACCTTGGGAGGCTGAGGCGGGTGGATCGCCTAAGGTCAGTAGTTTGAGACTAGCCTGGCCAACATGGTGAAACGCTGTCTCTACTGAAAATACAACAATTGGCCAAGTGTGGTGGCAGGTGACTGGAATCCCAGTTCCTCGGGAGGCTGAGGCAGGAGAATCGCTTGAACCTGAGAGGCAGAGGTTGCAGTGAGCCAAAATCGCGCTACTGCAATCCAGCCTGGGCAACAGCATGACATTTCCTCTCAAAAAAAATAAATAAATAAAACCATAAATGATGCAGGCATTTGTGTCCTTCTCTTACTTGGTATCCCAGTGGCACTTAGCATTGATGACCATTTTTTCCTTCAGAAAAATTAATTCCTTTCTTTACTTTTTCTTAGGCCATGCACTATCAGCAGGGGTGATAGCACCCCCGGGAGGATAAAAATTGGTTCTTAAGGGGCAAAAATATCTTTTTTTATGTATAAAGAATATATATACATGCAGTAGTATATCAATAGGTATACAAATACATTGTGTATCTGTAGTATTAAAATTTCAGGGGGGAAATTATTAGGAAAAGAGTGTCTCAAAAGCCTCCTTAAGGTGTTAATAATAAACAAAAGGTTAGAGACACTGCTATATTCATCATTCAACTTCAACAATGATCAATTTCTCCCTCTCCTCCATTTTTATTGACAACACTGTTAAGAATATTTCAAACCAAATACCAGACATCTTACTTCACCTGCTATTAGTTCAGAATGTATGTCCAATAAAGACTTTTTTAAAAAACCATGATCAGACAAAATTAATAATTCCTCAACATCATCTAAGCCCCCTTTGGATTCAAATATTCCTGATTATTTAAAAAGGTCTTTTCCAGTTGGTTTGCCAATCAGGACCCCAAAAAAGGTTCATACAGTGCATTTAGCCAAAGCCTCTTTTAATCTGTAATAGCTTGGGTCATATGCCCCAAAGAACTTCCCACTTTTGATCTGATCTGGTGTTTAGTACACTCTCTATACTCCACATCCCCTCTAAATTTAGAAGTATCTAGAGATCAATTCAGATTTGGTTATCTTGGCAAACTTCAGTGATGGCACTGCTTTTCTTATGGCATCCCATCTCTGGCACTTAATGCCTGACTGCCCACTTTCAGTAACATTAGGGCTCATCAGAGGGTGTAGCTTGACCCCTTCACCTCAAGTTTTGGTAATCTCTCCTATTTGGAATGATCCT
The DNA here is from genome assembly GCA_963574635.1 of Cheracebus regulus. Lineage (NCBI taxonomy): Eukaryota > Metazoa > Chordata > Mammalia > Primates > Pitheciidae > Cheracebus > Cheracebus regulus. Next base: position 50,889 of record CAUYQU010041853.1, read on the forward strand.
TTTCACAGGCTAGCAAAACAATGGTTTTCTCTTTTTTTTTTTTTTGAGACAGAGTTTTGCTCTGTCACCCAGGCTACAGTACAGTGGCACGATCACGGCTCACTGTAGCCTCCTGCTCCTGAGTAGCTGGGACTACAGGTACTCACCACCACACCCAGCTAGATTTTGTATTTTTTGTAAAGATGGGGTTTTGCCACGTTGCCCAGGCTAGTCTCAAACTCCTGAGCTCAAGCGATCTGCCTGCTTCAGCCTCCCAAAGTCCTGGGATTACAGGTGTGAGCCACTGTGCACAGCTGGTTTTCTCCTTTTTTCTTCCTGGTTACTCCTGAATTGCCTTCCTTTGCCCAGCCTCTCAGTATTGGTGCTCCTTTAGACTCTCACTTCTTCTCATTCTGTCTTCTAGGGCTTGAACTGCCACATGCTGATAGTTCCCAGATTTTACTCTCAAGCTCAGGTGCCTCTGCTGAGTGTCTGACCATGATTTGCCTGGTGGACAACTCAGTAAGTCTGTGACTTGAAGATATTACCTGTCCCTTCAAACTCACATCTATTCTCCATTCTTTATCTAAGTGGAAGGTATCACCATAACCCTAGTTGTATAAACCAGCTTTCTAGGCCTGATTCATAACTCATTCTCTCTTGCTGATCCCAATCTATCGCCAAGTTCTGCTGAGTCTCTTATTCAGCTATCCAATATATTTACATGTTTCTAGCCCCACTGGCAGTATGTGAGTTTGGTCACCATCAACTTGGATTAACAAAACATTCTCCTAATAGAGATCTCTGCCTCTGGAGGGAAATACATTCTACATGCCAGATCCTTCTGAAACACCTATATGATCACCTCACTTGGCTACATGTTTAATCCATCCACAGTGCCCCATTGCTCTTATAAGAAAGTTCAAAACTCTTACATGGCTGTAATAGTGTGACTGCCTGGCGTCCACTTTCCCAGTCATTCTTCATGGCTCCCTAAACTACAAACCAACATGAGCTGCACACGTTCTCTCAGCCCCCAGGCTGTCTCATACTTCTTTGGGATTCAGCTTAAGCACCACTTTCTTTAGGACTCTCTTCCCTCAAACACCTGAACGAAGAAGCTGGATTCCTATTTCATGAACACCCACATCCCTTACCCCTCTCTAATCACCACCTATTGACCTTACTCTGTAACCTCTAGGAAATTAAAACTCCATGAGGGACTAAATTGTACCTATCTTATTCATTGTCTTCAGTGACTAGGGCACATAGTTGACAACCAATATATATTGGTTACATGAAAGAACGAGTGTTAATATTAAAGACCCTTCAATACCACTCCTAGAACATCACACCATAACCGGTAAAAGTAAACTACAGTAAAGTATATATACTAACTAACTTCTTAATGATTGACTCACCTCTATTTGTTGAATTCTCAAATTGGAAATTAAGTCCCAGCGAGCTGCTCCATTTCTGTCATATCCTCTAAAACCAAAGCCTGCAGCATTATTAATGGCATCAGCTATAGAAAACAAAATTTTTAAGAAAGTATTAATTATCTCCATAATAATCTACCATATTCTCCCATAAGGTATTTGTTATTACACCTTTTATTCTTAAACAGTAAAAGTAGATTTATTCTAATTTTTAGGTCAGAAACAATATCACGTACAATGAAAATAATACATCCAGGACAATTAGTCAATAAAACATGAGACATTATGCATGAGTTTAGGGCAGGTGGAGTTTAAAAGCTACTGAGGACCAATAGGTAAAGGCGAAGACTCATACAGGAAATGCTCCCCAACATGAGCTATGCCAGTGGAATGAAACAGAGCACGCTTGACCAGCTGCCAAGAAATTGCTAAGGGGATGTTTTGCCCTGGGAGCACCATGTTCTTTTTAATTATATATTTGAACTTTATTATAAACAATAATATATAAGTGAGGCATAATAGTTTGCTTCCATTTTTTTTCTTTCTTGGTTCACCAGAACTTTCTATGTCTCCAGAACTTTTAAAAAATAGAGACAGCGTCTCCCCCTGTCACTGCCCAGGCTGGAGTGGCAGGTTTATAGCTCACTGCAGCCTTGAACTCTTAAGCTCAAGCAATGCTCCTGCCTCGGCCTCCTGAGATAGCTGGGACTGCAGGTGTGCATCATCATGCCTGGCTAATTTCTTTTTTTTCTTTTTTTGTAAAGATAGAATCTCACTATGCTGCCTAGGTTGGTTTCGAACTCCTGGCTTCAGGTGATCTTCTCACCTTGGACTCCCAAAGTGCTGGAATTTCAGGCATGAGCTACAGAACCCAATTCAGAATTTGTTTTCTAATCCTTTTCACCACAATGCTCAATTAGTCATTTTTGCTTTATGTAAATGCTTAAGCTGCAAAGAAAATTTCTGCCTCAAATGAGCCCTTTTCCAATCAACTTGAAAACTGTTTATGCTATTTGTATAATGATCAAAGAATAAACAAACTGAAATCCATCAAAGCCCAGCAAAATAATATGCCTATACAAACATGTATCTTTAAATTGTTTTATTGTTTATTAGTGTTTTTTAGTACATCAAACACGATCTTTTAAAAATTACACTTTGGGGGAAAAGAATAAACAAGATTTACTACTCTGTCAGATTTAATGAGGTCAGCCACCTTTGTTCAATTCACATAAATATGAGCCTTTAAGGTAAGCATAGTAACACATTCAACAGAATTAAAAGTAAATTCTATGAACCACATGGGCAGCATACCCATATAAATGGCTGCTGGGAACTCCCTCCCTCCAGCATGGTTGCCATCACTCCTGATTTGTTCATGTATTCATCCTCTCCATCTTTTTTAGCCTACTGTGAGCTGAGAGCAATGAAACTCCTAACCACCTTCTCATTTGGCAACAAGATTGACTTAGGGTATGGTCAACAGCAATGAAACGAGAAGAGAACTAGGGAAATCAAACTGTGGGTGTCCACCTTCCATGTCCCTTGTCCCCCAATCTCCCTCCACAGACCCTGCCTAATCTTTACCCCAGGTAACATCACTCCCAAGAGAGCTTCCAAGTTGCCGTTATATAGAGATCTTCCAAGTAACTGACCGTTAACATCAATTTAATCTATCCCTACATGGGCTAAACGTTTTTCAAACTTGAGTTCGAGGAAACTGCTCAGATCCCAATAAATCATTTTTTTGAGGTGATAAGGAGAAGAGGGCAGGGCCACAGGGCTGTGAAGACAAGAAACCCGATTCCTATTTGAGAACCCTGAATTAAGAAATTAAACGCAACACAGTCTGCCTATCCACTAGTATTCATGAAATTATAATTTGAAAAATGTATATGTAGACACAAACATCAGAAAGTAACTGTCCACATGATCCAGAATATATTCATACTATTTTTTAAATTATTAACAAAATACAAAAACAAAATTAAAAAATTTTGGAACTCTCAGATTTCCCAAAAACAGATTTTTGAACATCCAGAGATCATTAAACTCCAATTTCACAACCAAATGGACAGTTAAAAAAAGGTAATGGGGCGGAGATGAACATAGGCACATGCATGCTGAGCCTCAGCTGGTTTCTCCACTAACAGAGTTGACATCTGAATTTCAGGGCTCAACCATTACTTGTGTTAAGACAATACAGACACAGTATCAGTATTTATTGAATGAAATTAACTCTATTGTCTTACAGATAAAAATTCTTAAAATTCTTTAAATATAGTTCAATTTCAAATTGTCATTCATATATATTCTAATATGATTATTTCTTTAAGGAAGAATCAGGGAAAAGGAATTAACTCACCTTTTCTTTGGTTTGTAAGTATGTAAAAATGCACAAGATTCATTTTTCAAACCAAATATTGGGGTTGGGGGATCAGAAGTACCCTAAGAATCATTATAATTGTCATAATTGCAAATAAATAATTAATGATGAATTTTCTTTCTTTTCTTTTTTTTTTTTTTTAAGGCAGGGTCTCACTCTGTCACCCAGGCTGAAGTGTAATGGTGCAATCGCAGCTCACTGCAGCCTCAACTTCCCTGGCTAAGGCAATCCTCCCACCTCAGACTCTTGAGTAGCTGGGACCACAGGTATACACAACCACATCTGACTAATTAAAAATAAAAAAAATTTTTTTTGAAGAGATGGGGTCTTAACATGTTGCTCAGGCTGGTCTCAAACACCTGGCCTCAAGCCTCCCAGTGTGCTGGGATTATAGGCATGAGCTTTGCTCCTGGCCTAATGATGAATCTTGCATATTTTTACATATTTACAGAGATTTTGTGATTTTTCTCAAAAGCCTTATAAATTCAATGACCTCATTCCATTTGATAGATTTTCAACAATTAGATGTTCAACCAAATCCAAAAATATGCAGAACTCTTATAATTCTATAAATCTAGTGATTCAACAAACAGGTCACAATTCTTATAAAACCCTAAAAATACCAGGTGTTTGGAAAAGTTCTCAGTCTCAATTTAAAGTGAGAATTTAAGTAGTGCAAGAATCTCATTACTGGTGTCTAAATTTGGCTACAATAAAAATGTTCAATCCTTAAAGAAATATTAGATTAAATTCCATAAGGTAAAATTCTATTTTCATTGGCCATTAACTCACCAGGTTAAAGTAACTTTTAATGATACTATTGTGCACAGTTGTATGATGAAAGATTGAAAATAATGATTCCAGCCCCAAACTGTATTTCATTGTAATCAAAATAAAACTGAGAGTAAAATGCCAAACCTCAGAGACCTAATTATTGCCCTCGTTTGGCTGATGTGTTTCTTCGTGCACTCATTCAAATATTCATTGAGTACCAAATATAAACAAGGCAAGCAGGACAATCATAAGAATAAAAGAGCTTACAATCTTGTGGGTGAGATAAAGACAACACATACATAAAAGAGGTTTCAATTTATCCAGTGAAGGATTCTCTCTACTTCAGTTCAACCTTCAAAACATGGCCAGAATTATCTTCTTCCGCCACAGGATCAGGCCATCAGGCTGCCTGAAGCCTCTTGTGGCTCATTCTGCAGAGCAGGCAAAGCCCTGTGAAAGCCCATTTCACCTGACCAGGTCCCTCCTACATGCCCCTGCTAACATCTGCCAGGGAAAGCAAGATAGCTCCATGGCTCTGTGCTCATAAGTGCAAAACTAGCCATTTTTCAATTGCTGAAATCACATTCAATTTTTCTGTTTTTGTTTTTGAGACAAGGTCTCACTCTATTGCTCAGGCTGGAGTGCAGCGGTACAATCATAGCTCACTGCAGTCTCAGACTCCTAGGCTCAAGCGGTCCTCCTACCCCAGACTCTCAAGTAGCTACAGGTACACGCCACCAGGCCTAGTTGATTTTTAACAATTTTTTGTAGAGACAGGGGTCTCATTATGTTGCCCAGGCTTGTCTGGAACTCATTTTTCACACCAAATATTGGGTTGGGGATCAGAAGCACCTTAAGAATCATTTTAATTGTCATAATTGCAAACAAAAAATTAATGATGAATCTCCTGGCATAACTGATAACCCCCTATCAGTGTGCCAATATCATTTTATTCACTTTGCTGATAAACTGCTGATCATATTATACTATGGTTAACAGTCTATTTAACAGGTATCATAATGGTAAGCTGAATACAATCATACTAAATTATAACCATCTGGAGGATAAGGACTATGTCTTATACATACTAGTATCTATTCTGGCTAGCACTGAATCTAGAATACAATAGACATTCAACAAATATCTGTTGTATTTTCATTGATCCATTGATTTTTATTTTGTATTACAATAAAATTGATTCTGTCTTTAGAATATCCTTACATATGAGATGTGAGATCTGTGTCTTTTATATAGATGACTTAATTTTTCCAATTGGTCTTTATGTATCCTCAAGAGGGCGCACTGATAGCAATCTATTGACAAGGTAAGACTGCTTCAACACAGACACAAGGAAGTCTGTTTACATGTTACTTACCTAGCGTCCATGCAAAATAGTATTTGGGTCTGGCAGCCAAAAGAGAGATATATAGATAGATAATCTTTGTTGGCCATGAAGCTGTAGCTTGAAAATGCTCATCAATGTTGTATTCCACAGGTAATGCTGTCGAGATGGTCAAGTGAAATGACAAGGACAGCCCGCAAACTAAGAGCTTCTGAATAACTGCGGTCTGAAAAGTGCAAAGCGAGACTTCATCAACTTTATCCATGCTCCTTTTAATTCATTCTAGGTATTATCAACAGATTGATCTTCCTCAACATCAGTCCTACAATTCTTCTGGTCAAAATTCAAGAGCTAAATTGCACGTGGCATTTAAAGTTTTCCATAGTCTCATGGTATGAACTGTTCCAACTCTATCTATAAGAACTACCTAGGGGTTACTGTTCAACTCATACTAAAACCTCTATTTGTGTATTCAGAACTTTCAGGAAATCAAGAAATCTAAAAGCAAGCATTAGTGTATCAGTGTGAATGGAAGTGAATACAAAAAAATTAACATTAAGTACTTTTGGCAGTAAATTTTATATGAAGATATACATATATATTTTTTTCATTGTGTCTTTTCTATATTTTCCCAATTCTAGGCATCTTATGGACGTTAATTTTACAATAAACAATCTATGCATCTCTGTAAATCTGAAAGTTAACACAACTTTGTTCAAGAATAAAACCAAAAGAGTTACACACCTGAGAAGAATAAAATGTGCATAAAAGACTGGTGAAAGAAGAGGCTATTCTTAGCAACACTGCGGTAAGGTTACATTATCAACTCAGGGTATTCTGTATTTTTACAACTCATGCTGTTTTTATATTTGTAGAAGGCCAGAATATTTCAACTTCATTTGGTATAAGAGAGATTATATAAGCTATGAAGAAAAAGAAACAAGCGGAGAAAAAGCTAGATCCAGATGAAGTATGCAATAAAATAACTGGATTTAGAAGTGGTCTATACAGTAACCAAATAGTATTCAAATTAACTGAAGTAATTTATCAGTGAAGTGCCACATTTTAACACTTTATGTAACAGTGCCAAAAGAAAAAGCTCCAAGGCAAGAGCCAAAGCATATGCTGGATGCACTGCACTTTTGGAAACAATATTTTATGACTGGGCTGTTCCTGCAAGGTGGTACTCAGTGTTCAAGGACTCTGTGTAGCAGCTGGTATTCTCGTTTTCCATTGTCTTTTAATAAAATAAGGCTACTTTTTCCTTAGTGCCTCCCAAATATCTTACCTTTACATTTGAATTATAAGATTTTAAAACGGTAGAGAATATAAATGAAGCAAGATGAAATAAATGGCCCCATATTTTTATTTTAAAATGAGGCATATCATTTTAGTAATATAAGAAACCCGTGGCCACTAGACTATATGGTTCTGAAGCAGGGCAGGCATATGGTCTGCAATGAAAATGTAGAGAATACAAAGACAGCCTGTATCCTGAGAGGTGATATCCTCAATCCCCTTCCCCTGCTCATACCCAGAGTTCCAGCAGTCAAGTTTGTATGCCTTAGGCAGAATACTGGAGAATCCTTCACTCAAAAAAAACCCGAAGAGCCCCAGATAAATGTCCTACATATGTCATGACAGAGACTACCAAGTGTTACCCGGGAGCCCTCCTCCGCTTCCTGCACAGAAAAAAGAATTTCTCTTGGTTGCTTGGAAGTCTAGCTAAAGATGACACATCAGCACCGATGGTACACCCGAGTTTGGCTATGTGATTAGGGTCTGGCCAATAGGATGTGAGCAAAAGTAATCTATACAGGGAAATGGAGTATGGATCTCTCACACCAGGGGCTCCCATGTTATTAACGCACTGCTTACAGGTGAGTGTCCCACATGTAACATAAAAATAAATTTCCACCTTAAGTTCCTGTTATTTTGGTCCTTGTTTCAGCAGCCAAACACATATCCTAACTGATGCAGACAGAGGAGAAGACAATGGAGAGGTTCCCAACAGAAGAGCCAGTAGGCTCCAGGAGCATCCTTTTTTGGATCCCAATAATCTACACACTCCACTGATGCACAAGGAGCATCTACATGCCATTAGAGGGACTTATTACTGACTACCACTATTTGACATTATAAAGTATATGCATGTAAAATTTAAATAAAATATATTACTAAATTGGTGGGAAAACACATTAAGAATATTTGCCATTATCAACAACTTCTGATTTAGGATGTCTATAACCCAAAAGAGGAAAGTGACATTTTATGAGAGTAAAACCCATAAAAACTCAGTGAAGTAACAGAATATATACATGTGTATTATTCTTTGTCAAATTTGACTTACTACTATCACGTTTACAACATTTGATATTTTCAAGTATTTTACAAAATCATTAGATCTTCATACAGTCTCTAAAATGGGGAAGACATTAGGATTCTCCTTTTGCAGAGAGGGACTCATACACATTAAGCGATGTGCAGAAATGATGAGCCAAACTGGTCACTGAGAGTCCAACATCTTGATTCCTAGGCTTTTACTCTCCTTCTAGCATTCTAGAATAAACTTCTAAGATGCTGTCTACAATTGTCTTTACTTTCTCTTACAGCAGGGAGACCACTAAAAGATTAAGTGATCACCCTGGAGATACAAAACAGTCAATGAAGAGACACCAATTTCCAGTCTGGAATCCCACCCAGTTTGATATGATATTTCTCAACATTTCACCAGTAATAGAAAATATGAAGAGAAAAACACCATTTTGGTATAAAATACAACGAGCCACATGGTTGGAAAGAGGTAAAATACTATCTTTTGTGAAGGCATGCACATTTCTACATTCACTCTTTGTTGCCCAAACAGTGGAGGGTGGTAGATTTGCAGGATAAGAAAGGTGACCCCTTGCTCTATGCCCTACATTCAGGGAGAACACACTAGCCTCTTTCCTTTAACTCACAGACTTCCAGCTTGGTCTCTTCTTTTTCATGGAAACTTTAGATTTTGCCAGATTCAAGTGCCCCAGTGGCTCAAAGAAAGTAAAAATTATGTTTGGTTGTAAGGCAATTTAGCACAGACTTGGAACCAGATTGCACTAGTTTGAATTCCAGTTCTACTACCAACGTGGGAAATCTTGGTCAAACCACCTAGCCTCTGAGTCTTAGTTTCCTCATCTGTTAGATGGTGAGAAAAACAGTGCCTGCCTTGACTGCTATGAGGGAGGGCTGAAACAGTAACTACGTGTGAGGTCCACACCACAGAGCCTGGCACACGGTGAGCACTGTCAAGGTGTTAGCTATTATTAATATCTTTATAATATTACTAATCTCTTCATTGTGGGAACAAGGAGCCGTTTTGTGGAAAAGGTGATATTTGAAGTAGGCCTTTAGAGGAAAGAAAGATTTCAACTGGCAATAATTAAGAAGAGGAGGGGGCAAGCAAAAAAGAAACGGAGGATACAGAGTGTTTACAATCTGCTGGAACACAAGGCAGAGGTTAAGACAGTCAGACAGAAAGAGGGAGGGAGGGAGGGAGGGAGGGAGGGAAGAGGGGACAAAGGGGAGAGGGAAGGATGGAGGGAGGGAGGGAGGGAAGGAGGAGGGAGGGTGGGCCTGGAAAATCATTAGGCTGGACAATTCCATAAGAGCTTTCTTGTAAAATTCCCTGTAACTAGAAAGCATTATTCTCATGAAGGAATTCAGCACATACTGTTTCTGAAGTGACTTTACTTATGTTCTTTCATCATGACTGTACTTCTACTAGTTATCACCATTAAGTAATAGTATGAAGAGTCTTTTATCTTGAAAAGTATTTTTAAAGAAATACATGGATAAGTTTGAAATGTGAAAATATTTGTATCTTTAAATAAGTAAGACTAACCAATACATGCTATGAAGGCTCTAGATAAATCTCATGACCTTACATTTGGAGATGGCTCTGTTCTTTCAGACTGTATCTCTTCTTTTCCATTTTCACCTGATTGTGTCATATGGTATGATCTGCCTTCAATGAAAGTAATGTAGTCTTTGTAAGAGCAGAGTGGGCCTGCCAGGATCCCCATGAAGTTACAGTTGTAACTCAAATATTCCAGTAGGCTTGGCATGCGCCTGCAATGAAAAGACATGCAACCAGTGAGATGCAGTGTAAGCTTTCAGAACATTTGATAGAACAATCATCCACCTCACTGTTCCCCATTTCCAAAATAAGACAAGCTTTAATTTTCATTTGCACCCACACAACAAAAATTTTCAGGCTCAGAACATAGTCATGCTCAACAGTGTGTCTGAGTAAGAGCTTCTTTACAGATCTTTATGGGCAAATATGAAGATTTTGACTTAAATTTCTCATGATGAAACAAATCAAAGACGGGTGCACTATCCATAAAGTGCTGTCTCTTCCCAGGCAATCATTCGCTCTTGTAACAAACACATGCTGCACACCATGTGCCCCACATGCTCCAGGGCCTGGATACAGCAGGAAACAAAGAGAGAACAACCCTACAACCACATAGCTTGCATACCAGTTGCAGAAAACAATAATAAAATATATAAAAAATATTTTCAGAGATGCTAAGTGCTACAAAAAGAAGGAACTCTTTTATGATATTAAGAAGACAGAGAAGGCCTCTCTGGTAAGGTGACATTTGAGCAGAGATCAGAGAAAAGTGACAGGAATAATGTGGACAGGGATTCCAGGCAGACGGAATGATATGTGAGGACCCCTGAGCTGGGCATGCCTGGCAGCAAGGAGGCCATGGGGCTGGAGCAGAGTGGTCCCAGGAGAGGAGGTAGGAGCAGGACAGACAGCTGAGCTGAGACCAGACAGGGCCTGCCGTACCAGCCATGGCAGGGACTTAGATTTTATTCTGACTGAAATGAAAAAACATAGCAGGGTTTTAAAAGACCTATGTCTGAAAACACATCACTCCAGCCCATGTGTGGGGCTCCTGCAGTCTCCACACAGGAGGTGACGATGGCTGGAGGAGGGGGCAGACGCTCTGCACGTGTCCTGGCAGTGGAGCCTGAAGGCTGCTGAGGGATTGGCTGTGGGGTGGAAGAGAAAAGGGAGTCAAGAATGTCTCAAAACATTTTAAATTCCACTCCTTAGAGGTCTGTCCAAATGATACATGGTACCTACAGGTAACAGGATGAAAACAGTTAGTTAATAAAAGAGACTGCTTAGACTATATTATCATATAAATGAATAAGGAGTGTATATTTAAAAAAAAAAAAAACAGTTCCATTAAGAAAGTCTACTGTCAATTATAAGCCATCACAAAGAAACCACAACTGCACCTGGGGACAGCAGGCAGGCTTCTTGAACATGTCACAGTCCCTCCTCCTCTTTGAATAGGATAACCTGTCTCCTTAAAATACACAAACACTCTTGTGGACGAGAGAGGTTGAGAGAATACCCTCATAACAGTATGTATTTTTTTAAAAAAATTTTAAGAGATAGGTCTTGTTATGTTGCCCAGGCTGGACTCAAACTCCTGAGCTCAAGCAATCCTTCTGCGTTGGCCTCCTGAGTAGCTGGGATGACAGGCACTCACCACCTTGCCTACCTTAGCATACATTATTTTTCTTTGAGAAATTACATAGAACAAAATAGTGATTCCTGCCCATCTGATACTATCTAGGTTACCACTCAGCCAAAACTACTTTTCTAACTTTTCCAGAATTATTTTTCCACTTTTAAAAATGTCTTGAACCTTAAGTATTTTCTTTTCAGGGCTTGAAATTGATGACAGAAAATGTTTCTGGCAGATTTTCTCTTTTAGTTATTTCTATTCACTGATGAAACAGCATGCTTTCTCACTGTGTCAAAGACCGGGGTAAGTACCCAGCAGTCACAAGGGTACAAAAGAACTCCTTGTACTCCAGCAACAGAGTTTCATTCTCAATACCAATTATTTTAACACCAAATCAACTATGTATCACCATTAGCAAGGACAGGAGGAGGGTCTTAACCATGAAACTTGCTTAAGTAATTTTTGGCTCCACTGTCGTATCAAACAACAAGTCATTTAAGGTACGGAAGTAAATTACTATACTTGTTTATAAAATCAGAACTTAAATCTAATTGTAATGTATAATATCAAACAAAAGATTCATTCATTCATTCCATCAATAATTACTTGATATCAACTATGTGCCGTCTCAAGCTTGGGCTTCTCCCTGTGGAATTACTGACACCTTGGACCCCTAGTTCTCTGCTGTGGGGTCCTTCTGCACACTGCAGGGTGTTTAGCAGCACCCCCTAGGCGCTACCCACCAGATGTCAGTAGCAGCACCCCCTGAGCAGTAACAACCAAAAATGTCTGCCTCTTGGAGGCAAAATCACTCCAAATAATGAACCACAACTTAGATAACAGGGACAATAAATGAGACAAAGTTCTTGTCCTCAATGACCTTACATTGAGGGGCAGGGAGAGGGACAGTTGAAACAAATGTCTTGTTTAACAACAGACAGTAATACCTACTACTGAAGAAAACAAAGCAGAGCAAAGGGACAGAAAGCAATAGCAGGAAGGGAGGGGTATTTTTGATAGAGTGGTTTGCACAGTAAAGAATGGATGGAGTGAGGAAGCGTGGGCGAGCTCTGGGCTCTTGCTGGGCCTTATATGCTGTGGCCAGGGGTTTGTAATTCTATTCTAAATTACAGGGGAAGCCACTGGAGGATTTTCATCAGGGGAGGGGAATAATATAATCCAATGCACATTAAAAGCTTCTCTGGCTGCTAGCTGAAAAGTAGGCTGCACAGGGGATGGGAGAAAATAGGGATGCCAGGTAGGAAAGCTCCCACAGCAGACCAAGTAGAAAATGAGGGTTTGTGCTGAGATGTGACTGGTGAAAATCAGTCAAATCAGAGATGAATTTTAAAGGAAGGGCTAACTTAACTTGCTGGTAAAGTGTATTTGCTGTAAGAAAATGGAAGTCTCCCCAAGCCACCAATGATAACGGCACTGTTATTAACTAAGCGGGTGATAATGGTGGAGGAACAGATGTGGAGAAGGAAGGAAGAGGGAAACAAATTAGAAGTCCTGTTTTGAACATGTTCTGTTTGAGCTGCCTGTCACTATCCATGCAGAGACCTCAAAATGGCAGTTGGATAAATGAGGTTGCAGCTGAGGGGACAGGATTGTGCAGGAATATAAATTTAGAAGACTTCAAACACGAAGATGGTATTTAAAGTCAATGGATGTGACCACCTGGAGAAAACAGAGTCCAGGCCTGAGCCCTGGAATACAGCAGGTTATTCCTGTGGTAGGGCAGAAGCAGGGTCAGAGGATTCAGCAGAAGAAACAGAGAAAGAGTCAGTGAGGGAGGAGAAAAAGGGGAAGAATGGAGGGTTCTGGAGGGAAGTAAAGAAGGTATTTCAGAAGAGTGGCCAGCTGGCCAGTGCTGTCGAGGTTCTGCATCATGCAAACAGGCTGACAATGAAATTGGCCAAGACTAAGAGCAATCTTGAAAGAATGATTTCAGACCAAGAATGGAGACAAATGCCTTAATGCAGGGGTTGAGTAGAGAATGGGAAGGTCACTGAATGTCGACAAAGCCTTCAAGAGGTGCTCTTCTAAAGGAGTGTGCAATAACAGGGTGATGGCTGGAAGGGAATGAGAGGTGCCACGAGCTTGTTCTGTTTAGGTGATGGGGATGGCCCAACGGAGAGGGAGAAATCGGTGAGTGAACAGACAAAGAGTAACTGACACAGCAAAATCCTTGAGAAGGAGGCAGACTCCGTGCCACAGTGAGAAGCTGGCCTTAGATTATGGACAGCTAGTATTTGACACCAGGAAAGAAAGTAGAGCACTGTGTTAGAGATTCAGGCATCGTCGTAGACTTGGTGGTTGCAGAATCAAAGTAGGATTGCTTTTTTTTCTCTCCAAAAAATAAAATTTTGCTACCAACATGAGTAGCGGGGACAGAGTGTTAAAAGTCTGGGAGAAAGGGGAATAGATCATCTTAGGAGAGTGTGGGAAATGAGTAGATTAAGGAACAATGATCAAGCCACTGGCAATACTAAGAATCCTAATTTTAAATCTGGAGTAACAAATTCAAAATGAGTCTAGTCAGCAATAAGATGTTTTTCCAATCAGCTTTCTTCCACTGTTCAGCTGGGTGGAGAGGTTGGGTTACCTAGGTCTGGGGATTTGCTCTTGACGTGAGAGGCATTGGGGAAATGGGAGCTGAGTGTTAATGAGTAGCTACTGGGATAGTCCAAGGGCTCCTAAAGATCAAAGAACCCAGACCAAATTAACCTCTAGTCAGAAAAGTATACTCAAGTGTGTATCTATTGCTATATAAAGACTGACTATAGAGGATATCAGAATAGAACATTTTTAAAGATGGGGAAAATATAAAAAGATCCCTATAACATGCTACCTGTGATCAAAGATGAATGATCACTTAGTGTAGTTCTAAATAATATCACAAACAATCTCATTCTTCTAGCAGTTATGCACTTATTCATTCTAGATTTAGAAACAAGGTAATCCACAGAAAATTTTTCTTTAAGTATAATGCTTATTCCATCTCAAATTATTTTAGGTTGAGATAGACTCTGTGAAATTAAGCCATTCCTTAAATTAGTCATCAGAGTGTCTTCAATAAATGAAGTAGAAGCCTATCCCAGATGAATTCCTCAAATAATAATGAGAATTATCTGACTGGTTCTTTATTATTTCAAAATATGGTATCTATGTACTATATTAATGCATTATATCTTAGCCCAGTACCTGCCATCAAGTTATTGGCTTGTAAATGGTACCTGCAATTACTACCAATAATTACTAGATGGCAGACATGAAGACAATACTATCCTCCTGTCTTCAAGGAACTCAGAGTCTCATAGGGACAAAAACTAGCAGCTAGCCTCATGGCCCACAGGAGTCATACATGTACAACCACATAGGCAGGGTGCTGCAGGAGCCCTAGAGGGGATACCCAGCCCCACCCAGCAGGCTTTGGCAGGAGGGAGGCGCGTGGAGGGAGTGAGGCTTGATTTTCGGAAGTAAGTACCTCTAGAAGGACTAGTAAGCCTCAGCCACAGGAGGAACGTGGGTCCTAGGCAGAGGCGCGGGAAGCAAGACAGGATATGCAAAGGCATGTACCTTACAGCTAAATCCCTCTGTGAGGAAGTCAGTTCTTCATCCTTCCGAAACATCCCTGAGAAACAAAAATAGGTACTTTTATCAATTAAGATTTCTCCCAAAATGGCATTTTTGCCCATGCACACTTTCATTACTTTCCTCATTTGACATTCATGCTATTGTATTCCCAATTTTGATATAATAACTATTCCATTCCTTCTTATGGCAACACAGGCTCGATCATGCGAAAAGTCTCTATAAAATAACACATGGCTGGTCATCTGACTCCACTCTAAGGGAAGCTATAATTAAACTAAAGAATTCCCAAATGCTGGCACTTTTTAAATTATAATGTTATTGTCCTTAACTGTAAATGCCATGACTTTTCAAAATGGGCCATTACAATTTTTCTATTATTGGATAACTTAAATGACTACACATTAGTACTATAAACTAGAAGCTCAACATAAATCAAGGAGCAATTTCCTTACTCCTCCATGACTCCAATGCATGAAAACCAAACTCAAATACATGATCTTTATCCATCTATTTACTTTCTCTTCGAAGAAGAGGATATATTAAGATTACGCATCAACTTACTAGATCCATATGCTTTGAAAATATATATACCTCAAATCCAATTTAAAGACTAAACAGGAACTAAATTAAAAAGCAAACAGCATCATTAATATTAATAAATTAATATTAATAAAGCATTAATATTCCCAAAAGAAAGCTAAAGCAATTAAAAAACACTGAAATAGACAAAACTAAAAACATGAGAAGATAAATCATAAAAGAAATACATGTAGCCAACTAACATGAAATGTTAATTTCATGATTAATAACATTTTTATCATAAGCCATTAAATGTACATTAAAAGAGCAAGATGCCATTTTCACATATTATAAGTAGGCAGAAATTTTAAAGGGCTCTTACTTATATTGTACAATCTAAATTATGTAAAACACACATTTTATGTATTTTATATGTATATAATACAAAGATGAGAAGAAAATAATTACTGCCTTAAAATGTCTCAGAAACTATTCTATGCACTGAGGAAAGAGTAGAGGAAAAACAAACTCCCTGCTTTTATAGCACTTACAGTCTAGTAGGGAGACAGAAGATAAACAAATAAATGAGCTACCAAGAGGAACTCATATCATCTTTCTGTAAACCAGTATAGCAAACACTTTAGAAATCTTTCTACCCTCTATTCCTAAAACTCTAGCCCTAAGGAAATAACTGAAGGTGTGATTCAAGATTTATGACAGAGATCATCACAAGTTTATACATAATAGCAAAAAAAAATAAAAGTAGCAACCTAAATATGCTACAATTGAATGGGAATATATTATACATTCCATACTTTTGACAATTATGTAAAAAGAAAACTATGCCTCATAAGACGATAAAGGAAATTTTAATAAAAAAGAAGGGACCAGGCGCAGTGACTCACACCTGTAATCCCGGCACTTTGGGAGGCCAAGGTGGCTGGATCACCTGAGATCAGGAGTTTGAGAACAGCTTGGCCAACATGGTGAAATCTTGTCTCTACTTTAAAACAAAACAAAAAAATATTAGCCAGGCATGGTGGTGCATGCATGTAATCCCAACTACTCAGGAGGCTAAGGCATGAGAATCGCCTGGATCTAGGGAATGGAGGTTGCAGTGGGCCGAGACTCTGCCCAAAAAAACAAAAGAAGGAGGAGGAGGTCTGGCTCTGAGGAGTGTTGGGGGAGGGATACAGAAGATTATTTTTCCTTTGTGTTTCCAATTCATGTTTTTCAAATTTTCCTCAGTGACCACATATCTACTTTTTATAATCAGTAGGAAAAAAGAAACACTTAAAAAAAAGATGATCAAAGATGAGTAAAATACTATCAGGATTTAAACCCTAAAAAAGGATAACTCCTAATTGTGACAATTCTATTTTCTTTCATGATATCAGATACACTGCTGTCCACCCTCTCCTTAAAAAAACAAGAGCCATCTTTAGAAATGAGGATAAGTATTTGATTGTTTAAAATTTCTTATCCTTTTTTTCCTCATGCTTTTACCAGAAGGGTGACATGTTAATAGCCTTATTTGTGATTTCAAGCTTTGCCATAAATAAACTATGTTGTTAGGTTTAGTCAGCATTTCCAAATGTTTGGCATAGGGTGAGCCTCTACACCAGTTCAGCCTGCCATGCTGCTCAGAGAAGCTATTATTGCTTTCAAAGTATAAACTAGCCAAGAAAAGTAGACACAGAGCTTAAAGGATAGAGTTTCATAAAACAAACTTGTGTCAAAAGTCTACATGCACAACAAGCTCAGCCTCCCTTCTCAGTTCACAATTTGGGAACTTGCCAAAATAATCACCAAAAACCAATTAAAGACAAGATATCATTTTTTAATGCTAGAAGGCTAACCAAGTACAGATGAAGCAGTCCAGCAAACGATGGGAAACAAGAAGACTTCTGAGTCCCGGCATGACAACACGTTGTTGGCAGAGACTGAACGCCTGCCACTGTTTGTTGCTGCTGTGTCTAACAGCTGATGCCGGTAGTCCAGAGATTCTATTGTGCTGCTTAGTTGCCCTGAACACACTATTTTTTCATTGTATCAATGGAATGCTATATTTTCCACTGTTTAGTACTTACATATGACTAGTTATAAGAAAATGATTGCTTATCATTTTCACATAAATTCAGAGTTCAGGTATCATGGTGATGCCAAACAACCACTGATTATCCACATGGGTGGCTGCAATAGTGACACCTTTGGTTTCTGATGGTTCGATGTACACACATTTTGCTTCATGCACAAAATTATTAAAAATAATGTAGAAAATTACCCTCAGTCTATGTGTATAAGGTATATATAAAACATAAATTAATTCTGTGTTTAGACTTGGGTCCCAAGATATCTCACTATATGTATGCAAATAAATATTCCAAAATCTGAACAAATTCAAAATTGGAAACACTTCTGATCTCAAGCATTTCATATAAGAGATACTCAACCTGTACATTCAGTTAGCTGAAGTGTTCCTACTGTGAAGTGACTTCAGTGAAGCTGCCAGCAAGAAAACCAGCTATGCTATCCCTAAAGGCCACAATACAAGTCAGACTTCATGACTAAACATGCCAGCAGGTTATTTTAGTCATTCATCCTAAGCTCTCAGCAATCTCATATACAAAATTCAAAGCCAGAAGGGTAAACAGGCTTTGTTATGTGAGGGTGATGAAATGTCTTAAAAACCGTGCCTAGAAATATCCAAAGATACGGTAACACCTGCTTCCTGAGGATGCAAGTATGAATGATGCCGCTGGATTGATAGTTGAGAAACAGACACAGTTATAGATAATTCACTTGTGGTTTCATCTAGGGGTGGTCCAGAACCAGACCATGCAGAAACAAGTTAGCACAGTTCTGAGTCTGTTGTCCTTAGTAAGTCCTGCTTATAAAGTGTGCGCTGGTCCACAGTCCCGTATACCAATATGAAATGTTCCCTATGCCTAGCCTATTTGTGTTAACAATGTGGTTTATTCTCAACACGTGCTTTCCTTCTGGGAGCCTGGAATTTGGTGTGTGTTAGGCAGCGGGAGCCTATTTGGCCAGCCCCTAATAAAAACATTAAGAGTTTCCCTAATAGACACTTCCCAGCTGTTGTCACAATTTGTTGCTGACAGAATTAAGTACGTTCTTAATTCCCCCAGCAACAAATTGAAAAACTAAGTTACTCTCCTGGGAGAGGACTTCCGGAAACTTGTGCCTGGTTTCTTCTAGACTTCACTACAGGCACCATTGCATTTTACTGACTTTGCTTGGAATCTTTTCACTGTAATAAATGTTAGCCATGAATACAACTACATGCTAAGTCCTTGCATCACCAAACTGGGAGTGGTCTTGGGGTCCTCCAAAACACAGATAATAAGGCCTTTCTCTGAAAGACTAGCTGAGAAAATATAGATTAGACAGGGTTCAATCCATCCCTTGGGAATAAAGGGGTAGGTGGTATGGGGAGTGGCAGATCTGTAGCAGACTGTCTCGGAGGATGTACTGAAGCAAACTGGAAGAGGAATCCAGTTTGAAAAGTTAAACGGTATGTATGAACTCCTCAAATGCTGCCAAGATTAATCAAAATCCAAACTGTTCTAAAGAGATAATTACCATTAAATCCATTTAAAAGAACAGGGCACAAAATGGGGTTTGTTGTGCTTCTAATTCTGAGTTGAATATATATTGTCATCAGATACTTGAGGCCTATGGACAAAATTATATCCTTGATGCACAATTTTCCTATATGCTTTTTTCAGTGTCACAGGAGTAACCTGTTATCAGCATACTACAGAAGTTTTAGCACCTGAAGATAACTATATGTTTTTACCTACAGTGTTTTCTAGTATAAGTTTTATAACTACAATCTCCTATCAGGGTGTGGTGAGTTTCGCCAGATCACTTCATTGATCAGAATGCAAGAACTATAGAACACTGCACAAATTATAATTCATGAAAAAATCCTTCAAGCTGGATCATACTGTTAATTGACAAAGGAGAAAACTGAAGTAGTAAGAAGCTGAACTGGAATCTGAGTGTACATTTGCCCATCCATCAAAACCCACACTCCTACCACATCTTCATGATCCCTCCTGTATGCAGAATTTTCCCTCAGAGGTGTTTCTCTTTCCAAAGGGCAGAGAGTTGCTGTTTATCATGCAGACTTGATTAAACAAGTAGCAGAGATTTTTTTAATCTACCTCTTTCCTTCCATCATCCCCCAGAAAAACTAAGTGTTGATTTTGCTTGTTAGTAGCCAGAGGGGAGAAGAGGAAAAATTCTCTCTCTCTCTTTTCACAGTACTGTCAGGGCTGGTCCTCAGACATTAAGAGGGAAAACCTGCCTGGGGAGTGTGCACTGGATAGGTGGAGACACAGTGGGGCTCAAACCCATCTCAAAAGCTCCCCAGGATACATACAAATGACTGTTCTAATAGGGATGCTTCACTTCTTCAGTCTTTGAAGGAATCAGAGCCCAAATCTTATGACTCAGAGTCCTGTTAGGCCCGGGCTATATGTTACTCATTGAAAACAGAAATATTTATAATAAAAATACATGGAAACATATAGTTATAAATGTATGTATATAAAGGAGAAGAGGTGGGGGAAACACATAAATTATAATAAAAATTTAACAAGGAACTGAAGCAGGAAATAATAAAACTTGATCTAGACCAAATGTCTCTTTCCTTTATATGTCAAATTACCACTACTGTGAGCCATATGACCAAATCACACTATTTTACTTTTTGTCACTGCACTGAATTCAAAATGAAGATAAAACACTGAAGGAAAGCAAGCATTTTTCATAACCCTAAGCAGAGTTAAATATATTCCCCTATCTCAACACCCTCCCTTTCCTTACTCAAATAGCAGAAAGCTATGGTAATATCTCAAGCAAAAGATTATTGGAATTAAAATTTTTTTCAGCAATAAAAAATTAATTTCAGAATTCTTACCATCATGAATTTCATAAGCCAAACTAGTAATCTTCTGAGTAATGATCATCATTGGGCTGTGACAAGATAAAAAAATTTAGTATTTTAAAAGAAGAAAGTTAAAACAATACCTATGACATATGAGTAAGAGTTTATTCTGCTTTTATCACTACAAATCCTGAAATTTTTAAAATAAAAGACCTCCCAGGGATTTCAGCAATAACTCAGAGGTTATGTGTTTGAGGACAGCATAGGAGATGGCGATCTGGGCTTTCTCCCAGGCTTCAAAAAACAAAACGGTGGGAGACTTTAACACTACACTGTCAATATTACATAGAACAGTACACTATTATTAATGTACCTTATATTGTACATTAGATCTTTGGATTTGTTCACTCTATACATTTGCTACTTTGTATCCTTTGACTTACATCTCCCTATTTCCTCCCCAACTCTAACTCTGGCAACCACTGTTTTATTCTCTCTATATTTTTCATTTTCTTTTTTTTTTAAGATTCCACATATAAGTTAGTTCATGCAATATTTTCCATTCTGTGTCTGACTTGTTTCATTTAGCAAAAATACTCCAGGCCCATCCATGTTGTGGCTATACAGAATCCCCTTTTTTTAAAAAAGAGGCTGAATATATTCTGCTGTGTATATTCTATTGTGTATATATGCCACAGTTTCTTTATTGATAGATACCTAGGTTGACTGTATATATCTTGGCTATAATGCTACAATGAACATCTTTTCAATAGAGCTGATCTTCTCTGTTACTTTAACTTGAAAAATATTTTACCACTTGATGAAAACTAAGGTTAATATGATAGTATTAATAACTTATTTAATAAAATGAGCAATTAACTAGTTTCCTTACATTTAAATATGCTATTTATATACATTAAACTTATGAAATCCATTTACAATATTATGAATACATTATTGTATCCATTTATACCATAATTTAAAATTTGGAACTGTGAACCCAAATAAATTCCATTAGGATACAGTTTGAAAGACAAATCCAAATTACCAAGTGTTCAGGACCAACCCTCCCTTCAGATGATTAAGGCTCTGTAGAAGGATATGTTTGTCTCATTCCTTTTGTCTTGCGATGAGCTCTTAATGGGGTTCAGAATGTCTAATTATGTAATCTTGACATTTGAGAAAACAACAAAAGCAGGAAGGCCATTTTCGTGGCTCTTGTCCCCTGAAGTAGGCTATAAAATTAAAGAAGGTCACTCTGACTTTCCCTCCCTCTTCTTCCCAAAAGCAGATCATCAGACACCTATTCTAGGTGCTTGGAGGAAAGAAACATTCTTATCTCTGAAAACACAGAGAAGAATCTAAACAAATAGGCCTTGTTCAACTTCTGCCCCCGAGTTTAATCCCATTAGATCATACGCCCTTTGTCCAAACATACTTCTCTATGATTATCAACTTCTTAATCAAACTTAGCATAAAAATATACAGGTCCCTGTTTTTTTTTTGCATCTTAATTTTCTTATAAAGTGTCCTGTGTCATGTAAAACTTTTATATTAAATACATTTGTATGTTTTTTTCTCATTTGTCTGTCTTTTCTTATAGAGGCCTCAGCCATGAACCTAGTGATGAGTGACAAAACAAATTTTCCTTCCCCTTCACTATCGTCTACATATGACAACTTATAAAGGCATCAACAGCTTGAGAGACTGATACAAACAGGTTTTATTCTTAAGAGAAAGAGTTAGCTGCTCTGTCTATGGAGTAGACATTCTTTTATTCTTCTAATTTCTTAATAAACTTGCTTAAAAAGAAAAAGAAAGTTACTTTTTATGAAGGCTCTCCCTTAAAATGTATGCTGCAAATATATGAATGGCTGAAGAATCTAAATGATATTAATTGAAGAAAGCTAAAAAATGATGCTCAAAGTTTACCAAGGGATTGATATGCAGCATTCAAACAGTGATGCAAAAACATAACAATTTGAATTTCGCTGACTTCTGCAATAACTGATAATAAGTGGGAGATTCTTTTTTAAATAGTGGAGGTGGGAGCAAGTATGGAACAAGAAAAGACCTGTAACAACCAAAGCAATCTTGAGCAAAAACAAACAAACAAAAACAAACAAAAAACCTGGAGGCATTACACACTCTGATTAAAAAAAAAATCCTAAACCTCTTATAATCAAAACAGCATGGTACTGGATGGCATAAAACAGACACATCAACCAATGAACAGGATAGAAATCCCAGAAAGAAACGTAAGTATTTATGGTAAATTATGACAAACAGGTGCCATAATTGGAAATAAGTACAGTCTCTTTAATAAACCGTGGTGGGATAATTGGATAGTCACAAACAGAAACATGAAACTGAACTTTTATCCCACACCATATTCAACAATTGACTCAAAAGAGAAAAAGATTCTAACTATAAGAAAACAAGTGAAATGCTCCATGACAGCAGTCTGGGAAATGATTTATTGGATAGCATTCCAAAAGCACAGGCAACAAAAGCAAAAATAGACAAATAGGATTGCATCCAACTAAAAATTGCTTCCTCTGCACAATAAAGGAAACCACAGAATGAAGACACAACTTAGACTGGGAGAAAATATTTTCAAACCATCCATCTGATAAAGGGCTAATATTTAAAATATATAAGGAACTCCAACAATTCAGCTGCAAGAAAACAACTTGATTTAAAAATGGGAAAGGATCTTAACAGACCTCAGAAGAAGAAATACAAATGACCAAAAGATATATGAAAATAATGTTCAACATTTCTAATCACCAGAGAAATGCAAATTAAAACCACAATGAGATAGCACTTCCTGCCTCTTAGAATGACTATTACAAAAAAGATAAGTGATAAGTATTAGTGGATACATGGAGAAAAGGCAACCTTTGTGTACAGCATTGGTGGGAATGTAAGTCAGTACACCCATTTTGGAAAATAATATGGAGTTTCCTCAAAAATATGAAAATTACCATATGCTCCAGTAATCCCACTTCTGGATATATATCCAAAAGAAACCAACATGTCAGAGAGATATCTGCACTCCTGTTTATTTCAGCATTATTTTAAAATAGCCAAGATATGAAAGCAGTCTAAATATTAATCAACAAATGAATGAAGAAAATGTGGTTTATTTACACATTGAAATGCTATACAACCATTAAAAAGAGAAAAATTCTATCCTTTGGGACAACATAGGTGGAACTAGAGTACTTTTTGCTAAGTGAAATAAGCCAGGCATAGAAAGACAAACACCACATGATGTGACTTACATGAAGACTCTAAAGAAGTCAATCTTATAGAAGCAGAGAGTAGAAAGGTGGGTACCAGAATATGGAGCAATGGGGAGAAAGTATGGGGGAAAGGAAAATGTTGATCAAAAGTTACAAAGTTTCATTAGACTGAAGGAATAAGTTTTTAGTGATCTACTGTACTGCATGGTGACCATAGGAATAATATATTATATATTTTTAAATTGCTAAAATATTTTTTGATACATAATGGATATGCATATTTTCAGGTTACATATGATCATGTAAAATATATTTTTTAGAGCTGTGCACTGTGGCATGTGCCTGTAATCCCAACCACATGGGAGGCTGAGACAGGAGAACTGCTTGAGCCCAGTATTTCTCATCTTTTGAGACAGGATCTCACTATATTGCCCAGGCTGGGCCAATATAGCGACACTAGCCTTCCTTGCACACTTCGTAAATGTGATGCCTAATCCAACCAATCTGTGAGCTCTATGTAAATCAGACACCACCTCCCTAAACCTGACTATAAAATTCAGTGCATCCCCTGCCCACTGGTCCTTTCTGCTCAGAGACTCTTCTCTAGAGAGAGAGCTGTTTCTTTTCCTCTTCTCTTCTTATTAAAAACCTTTGCTCCTAAACTCCTTGTGTGTGTCCATGACCTAAATTTTCCTGGTGTGCAATGACGAACCCCAGAGTGTGTACTCCAGACAACATGGCTGCTCCAGAAGTGTACATACCTTTATCATAATGAGACTAATGTTCAGATTTTGCTAATAGTTGTTCTTTTTGACTAGAACTATTGACTATCCTCTATTCAGAAGACATTTTGCCCTATGTCCCAAGGATGTCAACGATTCTGAAAGCTATTGAGTATCTGCTATATGCTCAGCATGGTGCGTTCAGTATGGAATATTCACCAATTCACCCTTGGGGAAAACAATGCCCCACTACTAGAGTCCTCTTGAATATTTAATCACTTTCTGCTTCATTATCATTATCTTTCAACAGATTCATACTTTCCGCTTCATTATCATCACCCCTCAACAGATTATCTGGACTGCCTTGTTTCTCTTACCTCCTCTTCTACCAAACTAGATTCCTTCATTTTTCTCAGGAAAATCCTTGTCTTTATTCTAATCTATACTTTTAGCATGGAATGCTCTCATCACTTCTACACCTCACCTATCCATCTTCCTTGCTGTATCCAAGAGGGAATAATCCCCCTGACTTCTTACTGAACAGCACCACTTACATACAGAATTCGAAAGAGCTGGCTCCTCACATATGTCTCCCAATTTACTCTCCAGTTTCTTGACTCTCCTGAGTTCCTTTCCACCTACCCCTCCAAGCTTCATCTTACATCACTTGTTCCTCATCTGCTTTACTTCATTCTTATAATGTTTCTTTCAGTGTTCTGAACTCTCCAAGCTTCGTTCTTTGTCAGGATCTTTGCAAATGCTCTTCTCTCTACCAAAAATGTTCTATGCCTTGCTCTTTCATTGCTATTTTCATCCCTTCTTTTATGTCTCAGTATAACATTCCTCCCATAGACATGTTAGTTTGATATCCAACTCTGTTTATATAAAACTCTTCTATGCTAAGTCCTATACTTTTTCTACCTAGCACTTACCACAACTTGTAATTATACACTTATTTGAACAATTACTTATTAAAATGTGTATTATTTATTAAAATATGTTTCATCTGCTAGAATGAGGCCTATGTGGGCAAGGATCACATTGTGTTCAATGTTGTCTCCTCAGCTTCTAGCAACATGCTAAACACATACAAAGTGCTCAGTTAACATCTGTGGGGAGAAAAAAAAATGGAACATATCCTCTGTTTTATTTTTCTTTGTTTCTAAAGCTCATTCATCACTCAGTTATTTGTTATGGTTGTCAGTATATTCTTTAGTTTGCTGAGCCTGTGTACATAAGAAGCTCCAATACTGACTCCCATTGCCAGCTTCTTTACGTCTGACTTATTCTGTATCATGAAAGGAGAGAACTGAATGAAAATCAAGTGATTATTGCAGTTTGCTAAACTCTTGGCCTCAAATGCCGCAACCCAACCTACCATTCTGTCTTAACTTTCATACCTCCAGGCTTCATCGAGCCAGCACTAAAAAATTGTTATTCAAAATTCAGTCCAAATGGGACATCCACCAAGAAGACTTCCTCAACTCCCTAAGTTAACTGAGATGTCCTCTGTTTTAATTCCAAAATCCTCCTTTTATTTTTTTATCATGGATACTGCACACAGTACTACAATCTATAACTTACTCAATAGTTCCTAGTGAGCATGTGTTTTTCAAATCAGAGCTAGAATATAGTAATACCTGATAAAATTCAATGAATAATTGGATGCCCATGATGATAATCATTTAAAAAATAGTTATAAGAAAATTAGAATACTAAAACTAATGCCAATGAACACAAAGTAAGGAACACTTTCTAGAAAATTCATGCATAATTTTGATAACTAATTAAATAATCCAATGAACTTTAAGACATGAATATTTCATTGTTTCCATATTACATTACGAATACAGACAAAGAATTGAGAAATACCATATAATGACTTAGGACCTGAAAGAACTTAAAAAATGTTAACTTTTATTATTAAGACAAATTATAGTGGGTTTCCTTTTACTATATACTGTATTCTATTAGTGACAACTAAATATTCAACAGTCCCCATTCCATCTCAATTAAACAACTTGTAGCTGTGTTACTGAGCCTTTAAAACTTAAATAAGTTAGCACTTAAAATGGAATAATTAGAACCACTTTTACAATTAAGAAACAAGACACTCTAGAGCATTGCATTGCTGCAGAATTACTGCATGTCTCAAGCACATTAAGACCGAGACCAAAGGAACAATGCCTCAGCCTCTTGGGAAATATACTAATCCCTAGAAATCCACTGCTTAAAGCTGCTTGCTATGTATAGATTTTTTTTCCAGTATTTAAATATCAACTCAAAAATTTTTTACTTCAAGTTTGTAAAATTATTCCAATTTGTATTTGGAATAAATATGACAGTTCTGTTTTTACAATACAGACATTTAAACTATTGGCCAAAAGGTAATACACAGTCATATGCTTTATTATGAAATTGCCTTTATGTATTACACTAAGTTGTAACAGTCCTTAGCCGAAATCTCAGCTATATACAAACATACATGCATCTATATGTACCTAAAAATACATATACAGTATTTCACACAGGGCAATAATGAAAATTAAAGAGCACTGCACTCCTCTGGAATTTAAAAGGAAAATAACCACCCAAAACACTATTAAAGAAAGCCTCAAAACTAGTGGAGTTTGCCAAAACAACAAAAACTTGTGGCAAGAAACCTAAAAGACTAAAACAGATTTGGAATGTGTTAAAGGGCAGTCACTTGTAACATAGCACTATCATTACTTTCTAATACCTTCCTTATATCACACTGTGGGAGTTATAGTGATTTCATACCCAAACTGTTTCATCAAAGTCACCTGTTAAAAAAGGACTGTCAGCTGGGCACGATGGTTCATGCCTGTAATTCCAACACTTTGGAAGGCCGAGGTGGGCAGATTGCCTGACGTCAGGAGTTCGAGACCAGCCTGGCCAATATGGTGAAACTCTGTCTCTACTGAAATACATTTAAATTAGCCAGGCATGGTAGTGGGCACCTGTAATCCCAGCTACTTGGGAGGCTGAGGCAGGAGAATCACTTGAACCCCAGAGGCAGAGGTTACAGTGAGCCAAGATCATGCCAATGTACTCCAGCCTGAGCAACAGAGCAAAACTTAGTCTAAAAAAAAAATAAAAACAAAGATTGTCAAATGCTAAATCCATGTGTTTTTGTTCTTCTTGTTGATATCATTCTGTTGGCCAGTTGATAATGCACATTTCATTGCAATGTGTCCATTTATTAATAATGGCATAGGTCCAAGATTTCTAATCTATTTAACCTGTATAAAATATTTAATGGCAAACTCAAGTACAGTTAGATAGTCATAGCAAAACAATAAATATCACAGAATCTCATTTTAAAGTTAATGTTAGAATAAAGCCCTATAAAATAAAATTTAAATTCAGAACCAAGTTTGGTGCAATGCTTACCACTCACGCTGGCAACAGGTTGGTTAGTTTAACTCTACTCTATTCATTCTAATATTCTTCTGCTATTCTATTAACCAGAAGCCTTGAGTAAAGTCACTTTGGTTAGCATGAGGGTGGGGAGGGGGAGATGATTACTGCTTACCACACCTTTCCAGGGTTCACAAATAGCAATATCATACAGGCAGGCAGACTTGAATATTTTCTATTTTTGTTTATCAATTTTTCTTGGTGACTGAGAAAGAAAAGCAGAAAGGGAAGTGTTTCACCAAGATTAATAAATGGGAAATAATGCAGCATGTCTGGTATAAACGAGGGTAATCATTACGCTTCATTTTATAATGGCTTAGAATGCTGACATTCTATTTGGGAATACCCACATTATTCAAGGTTTCCTGACCTGAGGCATTCTCCCCACTTTAAGAAAAACTCTGCCAAAACATAAGCACTATCTATAAGCCAAATGCAAGCCTAATTAAACCTTTTAGCCTAGAAGTCAGGAGACCAACAGTACTTCTACTGTCTTTGTCTTACTTCACCAGATGGGAACAATATGATTCCTTGTAGAGCACTCAGTGCAATTTGCCAGATAGTCATAATGATCAAGCTACCAATACAAAAACAGGCGTATACCATGTGTGGAGCATTGTAAGACATTATGCAAAAACATGAAAGATACATCAAGCACAGTCCCTGCCTAGTTCACAAATGATGCAAGCTCATATGTAGTCACACGTTTCAGCAGTTGGTCAGTGGTTACTGAGACAATGTAGGAAAAGGAGTGACACTCTCCAAAAGGAGTCAGGGGCTTTGAGAACCACCCCCTACCCAACAGCACAGCACGGCCCACTAACATGAAACAAATATTAATACAATGAGCTCATGACACAACACATATATCAGCTACCTCCTGCTGAGCTATCATCACCAAATGCAGTAACTGCATCTACCTTTTACATGTTTTCATCACTGTCACCCCATTAATCAAGCAGAAATATATATATCTGCTGATTAAGAAAGTTCACTTTTGAAAGTTTAGTTCTCAAAAGCCTATGAGTCCCAGTCACAATAAATAGACAATCTCAGCTGTCCCAGAAAGGTTTACTTTCTGCAAAAATATCAAGGCAACACAGTGGTTTCAATTACTTCTTTTCTATTGGAAGAATGAATTCAATTATGAGGTGCTCATTTCCCATTTATTTATTTAGTAGAAGTATCAGAAAAAGAAAAGTAACAAAATAGGAATATCATCCCACCAAATCTCACATCACATACTGTTTTCAATGAAACAAAATGGAGACAAAACATAAACTAAGCTTCAAGTAGCAAATCTGAAAGCATCAAATACTGGAATCTTGCCAAGGCAAACCATACAAGTTGTTTGACAGGACTGACTACTATCTGAGACCTGGATTAACATGTGCGAGCTCAAAAAGACTTGCAGACATGTATGGGCTTATGCATAGATATGTGCACATATGTAATATGTTAACTCTTCAGCTTTTAGAAAAATACCAATTTATTTACTTCATTCACTATGTACTAATTCTCAATTTCTCCATTACCAGAAACCACCATTGCTTCTAGAAACACCACATGACAATTTACTTATCCTTCTATAAAATAATAACTCATTTAACTCCCAATTTTTATAACTACCTAGGCAATCTACAAAAAAAATGCTAATTTAAACCTAATTTCTAGTCATGAATAAGTATACACTAACAGATTTAGAAAGAAAGAACGGCATTTTGAAAAAACATTTTTTCTTTTGGGGATGATAACATTGTTCTAACATTTAAATTTCATGAAAAGGTTCAGAAGTTAGGAGGGAGAGATCCAAGATGGCCGATTAGCAACAGCTCAGGAATGTAGCTCCCAGTGAAACCAAGGAGAATGAGTGGACGCTGCACTTTCCGATGAATTTTTGTTGCCCACAGACTGGGAGATTCCCGGCAGAGGAGCCACACGGGTCGCCAGTGCGACTCTTTTGGCCGGCGCGGCTGTTTTGCCGGCGCCCCAGCGCAGCGCTTCCCGGTGCGGGGTATACGGGACGGACGGGCTCGGCTGGTCCCATCCCCACAAGGAAAACAGCAATTGGAAGTGCTGAGGACTGAGAGTTTCACAGCAAGCACAGCAAACCCAGGAAGGTCCGACTCTGTGGGGAAGGGGCGTCCGCCAAAGGAAAACTAAGAAACAGAAAAACTTCATCACCAGTGGAGAGAGATCCAAGATGGCCGCGTAGCAGCAGCTTGGGACTGTAGCTCCCAGTGAAAGCGCAGAGAGCGAGTGCATGCCGCAATTGCAGACGAATTTTTGATGCCCACAGACTGGGAGATTCCCGGCGAAGGAGCCACACGGGTCGCCAGCGCGACTCTTTTGGCCGGCGCAGCGCTTCTCGGTGTGGAGTGTATGGGACTGGTTGCCCTTTTAGTCGGGTTCCGCTGGTCCCATCCCCACAAGGAGAACAGCAATTGGAAGTGCTGAGGATGGAGAAAGCACAGCTGAACCCGGGAAGGCCCAGCTCTGTGGGGAAGGGGCGCCCCCCAAAGGAAAACAAAGAAACAGAAAAAACTTCATCCCCAACAGGCCGGAAGTCCACTCAGAGACCCAATCTGAAAGTCGGCAATTACAAAGACGACAGGTGGATAAATCCACAACAATGGGAAGAAACCAGTGCAAAAAGGCTGAGAACACC
>CAUYQU010041854.1:0-121805 GCA_963574635.1 Cheracebus regulus
ACACCTGTAATCCAAGCACTTTGGAGGCCAAGGCGGGCGGATCACCTGAAGTTAGGAGTTCAAGACCAGCCTGACCAACATGGTGAAACCCCGTCTTTAAAAAAATAAAAAATAAAAAATAAAAATAAATAAAAATAAAAAAAAGTAGTAGTATTTCTTGCCCCTATGTAAAGAATTGTGTAGCGGACAACCAATCAGTCTCAAAGGCTACCGAACCATTCAAGGCAAAAACAGCTGTGATGATTTTTAACAAAACAGACTTAAGAATACAAATGAATGGCTGGGCGTGGTGGCTCACGCCTGTAATCCAAGCACTTTGGAGGCCAAGGCGGGTGGATCACCTGAGGTCCGGAGTTCAAGACCAGCCTGACCAACATGGTGAAACCCCGTCTTTAAAAAAAAAAAAAAAAAAATTAAAAAAAAAAAAAAAAAAAAAGAATACAAATGATGGGCAAGTCAAGATTTCAAAAAGGAAACTGTAATATTCATTGTTTATGTTGATCAATATTTTGAAATAATTTGCCACTAAAACCTTTAATGTAACAGACCATTAAAACTTACAAAGTTCCGGCCCAGGTAGTGGCTCATGCCTGTAGTCCCAGCACTTTGGGAGGCCGAGGTAACAGGTGGATCACAAGGCCAGGAGATCAAGACCACCCTGGCTTAACATGGTGAAATCCTGTCTCTACTAAAAATACAAAAATTAAATCCCAGCTACTCGGGAGGCTGAGGCAGGAGAATCACTTGAACCTGGGAGGCAGAGGTTGCAGTGAGCCAAGACTGTGCCACTGCACTCTAGCCTGGCTGCAGAGCAATACTCTGTCTCAAAAATAAATAAATAAATAAATAAATAAAAATATAAAATAAAATTGAAGAAGTAAATTGTAAAAACTGAACTAAAATTGAAGAAGCTAATCAACATACTTTTTCTCTGTTCATGTGAAATGTATATTATATTAGCTATTTGTCTTTGTACTGACACCAAAACATTAGTAATAATGAAAACAGTAACAATACAGCAGCAGCTCTCATCTACTGAGTGCCTATATGCCAGGTAAAATTGTACCCATGGTCTTATTTAACTCTACCACAACCCTGTGAAGAAAACATCTGCAGATGAGTAGCATGGGAGTCAGAGAAATAAAACTGGCCACATTACAGTTAGTGAAGTGGCAGAGATTTTGAATTGAGTCTGACTCAAGAATAGACTTGTAAGCACTGCTATGTTTCTTTACCCTTGTTTCTCTTACACTTAGGCTTTTTTTTGTTTTAAATGCTTCTTTGAGAACTTTCAGAAAGAAAACGTATATTAAATGATTTGGTAATCTATTACATTAGTGGTCCCCAATGAATGAGAAATTCACACTTGCAAGTGCTAGTGGCCCTGTGTGGTCCTCTCCCCTAGAATCTGGACTGGGCCTGTGACTAGCAATGCAGTCACATGTGCATAGCAATAGAGTGAAACTGATCCTGTGCCAGTTCCAGGTCTCATCCTTCAGAAGACCTGTCAACACCTGCGTTTTGGAGGCCACCATGAAAGAAGTATGCCTATCTTGCTGGAGAGGACAAGGGGAAGGGGAGAGGAAGGGGAAAGATAGGAAGGGAGGAAGAGAGGGAGAGAGACTGGCAGCAAGGCCCAAGTGCACCAGTGTTCCAACTGAGACCAGCTAATACTAAGTCTCCAAATATAAGTGAATGTTCTGTGTCAGACATTCCAGCCTCAACTGTAACCACAAGAGTGTTGCCAAGCAAAACCAGGAGAACTACCTATCTGAGCCCCAATCAACTTCCAGAATTGTAAGCAAATAAAATGGTTGCTTTTTAAGTCATTAAGTTTTAGCACAGTTTTATTATGTAGCAGTAAACAAACCATATGAAAAAATACATGTTTAATTCTCTATTAATCTGTACTAATAGAGTGCACATACTCAAGACCACAGACAATCTAAAAAAGAATGTCTGCAAAATTACACCCACAACATTCATAAGGGCATTCTTTCGTCATTTACTGAGGCCTAGTATGTGCCAGAAATTAGGGTTATAAAGATGAATAAGGCATGGTCTTCACCTCAAAAACTCTGATTCTGTTAATGGAGATGGCATGCAAAACTAACTATCATGAAATGAATTATGTTCTTATATAACTGGGGTAGCCACAAACTGCCATCAGAGCATAAAAAGAGCATTGTAATGGAAAAGAGAGTAGGAGACATTTAAAGAAAAAGTTGGGCTGGGCGCGGTGGCTCACGCCTGTAATCCTAGCACTTTGGGAGACCAAGGTGGGTGGATCACCTGAAGTCAGGAGTTCAGGACCAATCTGGCCATCATGGTGAAACCCCATCTTAAAAAAAAAAAAAAAGAAAAAGTTGTCAGTTGGAGGAGCAGGGGATGTCACCTTAAATAACAATAATATATTATGGCTAATATTAATTAAGAATCTCTTATCTCCTAGGCACTGTGCTAAACATTTTTTTTTTTGAGATGGAGTATTGCTCTGTCACCAGGCTGGAGTGCAGTGGTGTGATCTCGGTTCACTGCAACCTCCTTCTCCTGGGTTCAAGTGATTCCATTGCCTCAGGTGCCTGAGTAGCTGGGACTACAGGCGTGCGCCACCACGCCCAGCTAATTTTTTGTATTTTAGTAGAGTTAGTAGAGACGGAGTTTCACCATGGCCAGGATGGTCTCGATCTCATGACCTTGTGATCTACCCACCACAGCCTCCCAAAGTACTGGGATTATAGGCATGAGCCACCACACCTAGCCCTGTGCTAAGCATTTTAAATAAGTTTCTCATTTTAATTCCCACAATGGCCAGGTAAAGTAGATTCTATCCTGATCCTTATTTTACAGAGAAGGAAACTGAGATTAGGAAAGTTTAGTTTCTCAAGCTCTCATGGCTAATAGGAACAACTACAATAACTGCAAATATTGGTGACTCACTAATAGCCCTCAATTAAAAAAAAAAAAAAAAAAGGCTGGGCCAGGCATGGTGGCTCACACCTGTAATCCCAGCACTTTGGGAGGCTAAGGTGGGCAGATCATTTGAGGCCACAACAAAAGCTATGCATGGGAAAATATTCTTGGTAAATGCTTATAATGTTAAAAAAATTAAAAACGTATACAAAGTTGCATATCCAGTAGTCTCTCAACTTTGCAGAATATGTATAGAAGAATACATCAAAATGTTAACTGCAGTTTAAGTAATAGAACTAAAGGTTATTTTAAAATTATTTCATCTGTTCTTGGTTTTCCCTATATTTGGATTTAACCTTTTCTTTGAATACTATATTAGGGACATTTTAAGTACTACTACTGTAACAAACTGTATTCAGATTCTTGTAGCGTTTTGAAAATGGGTAACAGGAGGGGAAGTGGGAGATAAAAGGAGCAATAACAGCTTTCTTTTCTTTGCTAAGCTACTAAGACTTCCTGTCTTGGTTTTCTGAAATAACTTTTTTTTTTTTTGAGACAAGAGTCTTACTCTGTCGCCCACGTTGGAGTGCAGTGGTGCCATCTTGGCTCACTGCAACCTCTACCTCCCAGGTTTAAGGGATTCTTCTGCCTCACCCTCCCAAGTAAATGGGATTACAGGCGAGTACCACCATACCCAGCTAATTTTTTTATATGTTTAGTAGAGACAGGGTTTCACCATGTTGGCCAGGCTGGTCTCAAACTTCTGACCTTAGGTGATCTGCCTGCCTTGGCCTCCCAAAGTGCTGAGATTACAGGCCTGAGCCACTGCGCCCACCTGTTTTGAGTAAATGCTACATTCATCCCCATATTTAACTAGTATGCTATGTGTTTTCAAATTGTGTAGGAATATGATCTATAGAGAATCTGGTGTTACACAGTAGGAATATCAAGAATAATATTACACATTAGGAATATCAAGAATAATAACCTTCAAAAAGTTATCTGAAATCAATAATTTTAAAAATGAAAACCTCTTGGCCGGGCATGGTGGCTCACGCCTGTAATCCCAGCACTTTGGGAGGCTGAGGCAGGTGGATTCCAAGGTCAAGAGATTGAGACCATCCTGGTCAACATGGTGAAACCCCATCTCTACTAAAAAAATACAAAAATTCACTGAGTGTGGTGGCACGCGCCTGTAGTCCCAGCTACTCGGGAGGCTGAGGTAGGAGAATTGCTGGAACCCGGGAGGCAGAGGTTGCAGTGAGTCAAGATCGCGCCACTGCACTCCAGCCTAGCGCCTGGTGACAAAGCAAGACTCTGTCTCAAAAGAAAAGAAAAGAAAACATCTGGTCTGAAGAAAAAAAATCACAACAAACCAACCAAAAAAATAAATTTAAAAAGTGAAAACAAAATACTATGGAAGACTTATTCACCAAACGGTCACATTATAGATATTAAGAAAAGCTAGGACAAGCACTGGCTTGAGATTGTCAATTACTCACTTCTTTACCTTTGTATAATTATCTAACAAATGTCTACTATTTCAAACAATGTTTTAATCTTGAGAATAAACCACAGCAGTTTATGAGGCTACACCATTAGTTTAGACTACAGAAATCAGTAAAGAGCTGATGAAGTGGTAATGATGTACCTCTAAGGCAATGTGCCTCAATATTTTATTTTTATTGTTTTTTCCCTCTCTTAGTGACTTTCATTTAACAGCAGCCTCAATCTTTAATGTGCATACATCTCACACCCGGGCATCTTGCTAAAGCACAGATTCTGGGTCAGTAGGTCTGGGGTGGGGCTTGAGATTGTGCATTCTTCACAAACTCCCCAGTGATGCCACTGTAGCAGGTCATGAACCACATTCATAGTAGCAAGTATCTAAGGGACACCACTGGACAGAGTCTGACAGGGCCCTCACCAACTAGTATCTTTTTTCTTTTTTCTTTTTTTTTTTTTTTGAGACAGAGTTTCATGTTTGTTGCCCAGGCTGGAGTGCAGTGGCACAATCTCGGCTCACTGCAACCTCTGCCTCCTGGGTTCAAGTGATTCTCTTGCCTCCGCCTCCCAAGTAGCTTAGATTACAGGCGCCCACCACAACACCAGCTAATTTTTTGGATTTTTAGTAGAGACAGGGTTTCACCATGTTGGTCAGGCTGGTCTTGAACTCCTGATCTCATGTGATTCACCCCGCTTTGGCCTCCCAAAGTGCTGGGATTACTGGTGTGAGCCACCACACCCAGCCACCAACTAGTATCTTAATTAGGTACCAGGAGCTTACCATTTGCTCTTGAAGGAGGAGAGACTTGCTTTTGTCAGTGTCCTGAGAAACACTGAATCAGAATACCAAAAGGTACCTGAAAGCTAACACAGTCATTTTATAGAGTGAACTACAACACACACACTAAAATATTGGCATTTCTCACTGTAGGTACCTCTGGTACCTCAACTAATTCCCCTTTGATAATGTACAAAAATGAAGTTTTTAAACTTACAAAGCTTGAAGACCAGGCCCTGACTTTGGCAATGTCATCAAGGTGGTGCCAGTCTGTGAGGCCTGAGTGGCCAGCTGACAGCACTACGTGACATCTTGATCAGTTATCTCTACTTATAACAAGCAGAAAAGCCAATGCTATAGAAATAGGACAAGTGATGAAAGACATAAGTGAAATCTAAAAATGAATACATAAAAAGTACTTAGGTTTTTCTTGTTTTGTTTTTAGGGGTAGTAACCTAACAATCGGCCACCAGAGGAAAGAGAAAAGCGTAAATCCATGAGGGCAGTATTCTGCTTCCTTGAGCACAGAATCTAGGATCTAGAATTTTCTCAGTCCTACAGTAGGCACCCAATAAATATTTATTGAGTGAATGAACAAATGAATATTTAAGGAGAGTGGGAGTTAATTTCTTTGGTATTTACATCTTAGCACCAAGGACTCCAGTGAGCTATAGAGAACTATTCTTAATGATTTCAACATCAGCTAAGCCAAGTTGGCTGTAAACATTCTGATTTCCTGAAGACAATGAACAGCTTTCTAGCCTTTAACTTACTCAAACATTAAGAGTTACAGGCAATCCTTGCATTCCTACACAGAACTTCCTTTTCTCTGAAAACAGAGGGTAGGACCCAAACTCAACCACAAGAGGAGAAACTGCTACATGTTGGCAGTTTTGAGAGAATAACTTAAAAGACATTTTTATTCTTCTTCCTTCTAAATGTTCATATAACATGATTCCTTAACACAAGACAAATTTCATGTGTGATTTTGAAGGATAAGAAACTAAAGCAAAGATAAAAGGCCAGGTACAGTGGCTCACACCTGTTATACCAGTACTTTGGGACACCAAGGCAAAAGGAATGCTTGAGCTCAGGTGTTAGAAATCGGCTTGGCAGCTGGGCACAGTGGTTCACCCAGGTGTGGTGGTAATCCCAGCATTTGGGGAGGCCAAGATAGACAGGATAACTGAGATCAGGAGTTCGAGACCAGCCTGGCCAACATGGTGAAACTCTGTCTCTAGTAAAAATACAAAAATTAGATGGGTATGGTGGCAGGCACCTGTAATCCTGGCTATTCAGGAGGCTGAGGCAGGAGAATCTCTTGAACCCAGGAGGGGGAGGTTGCAGTGAGCTGAAGGTTGCAGTGAGTCGAGATTGTGCCACATCACTCCAGCCTGGGCAAAAGAGTGAGATTCTGTCTCAAAAAAAAAAAAAAGAAAAAAGAAAAAGAAAACAAACCAGCCTAACAAACACAGGAAGACATCATCTCTACTAAAAAAATTAAACAAAATTAGGTGGGTATGGTGGTGTGTACCTATAGTCCAAGCTACTTGGGGATTTGGGGATCTAAGACAGGAGGATGGCTTAAGCCCAGGAAGACGAGGCTGCAGTGAGCTCTGATCATGCCACTGCATTCCAGCTTGGCAGCTTGGGTGACAGGGAAAGACTTTGCCAAAAAAAAAAAAAAGAGAGAGAGAGGCTGGGTGCGATGGCTTAAGCCTGTAATCCCAATACTTTGGGAGGCTAAGGTAGGTGTTCATCTGAGCTCAGGAGATGGAGACCAGCCTGGGCAACATGGCAAAAGCCCATCTCTACCAAAAATACAAAAAATTAGCCGGGTATGATGGCACCCGCCTGTAGTCCCAGCTACTCAGGATGCTGAGGCAGGTGAATCACTTGAACCCAGGAGGCAAAGGTTGCAGTGAGCCAAGATCACACCATTGCACTCCAGCCTGGGCAACAAGAGTGAAACTCTCTCAAAAAAAAAAAAAAAAAAAAAAATGCCAACCATGGTGGCTCACGCCTGTAATCCTAGCACTTTGGGAGGTCTAGGCAAGTGGATAATGAGGTGAAGAGATCAAGACAATCCTGGCCAACACAGTGAAATTTCATCTCTATTAAAAATAAAATAAATTAGCTGGGCATGGTGGTGCATGCCTGTAGTCTCAGCTACTCGGGAGGCTGAGGCTGGAGAATTGCTTGAATTCGGGAGGCAGAGGTTGCAATGAGCTGAAAGTGCACCACTGTACTCCTGCCTGGCGAGAGAGCAAGACTCCGTCTCAAAAAAAAAAAAGATAAAAGGTATGCCAAGAGTTTCTGCGAAGGTTAAACAAAAAGTTACCATGTGATCCAGCAATTCCTTGCTATATTCTAAAAGAACTGAAAACATGTCCACACAAAAAGTTATACACAAATTCTTCATAGCAGCATTATTCATAGTGGAAATAATCCAAATGTCCAGTAATTGATGAATGGATAAATAAAATATGGTATATCCACATAATCATTATTCAGCCATAAAAAGGTTTGAAGTACTGTTACATGCTACCACATCAATGAACCTTGAAACATTATTCTGAGTCAAAGAAGTCAGTCACAAGGGGCTACACATGGTATGAGTTCATTTATATAAAATGTCCAGAATAGGCAAATCCAGAGAGACAGAAAGTAGTTTTGTGGTTGCCAGGGGGTATGGGAGTGACAGCTAAGGAGTTCTTTTGGGGGTGATGAAAATATATTTGAATTAGACAGTGGTCATGGTTGGACAACTCTGTGAATATACTAAAAACCAGTGAATTGTAAACTTTAAGGCATGACTTTCATGGTATGTGAATTATATCTCAACAAAAAAATCACAGGCCAGGCATGGTGGCTTATGCCTGTAATCCCAGCACTTTGGGAGGCCTAGGCAGGATCACCTGAGGTCGGGAGTTTGAGACCAGCCTGACCAACATGGAGAAGCCCTATCTCTACTAAAAATACAAAATTAGCCTGGCGTGGTGGCGCATGCCTGTAATCCCAGCTACTCTGGAGGCTGAGACGGGAGAATCCCTTGAACTCAGGAGGCAGAGGTTGCAGTGAGCCGAGATCATGCCATTGCACTCAGCTTGGACAACAAGAGCGAAACTGTCTCAAAAAAAAAAAAAAAAAAAAAATCACATGGCAGGCAGCACAGTTGCTTACACCTGTAATTCCATGACTTTGGGAGGCAGTGGTGGGAAGATCCCTGAGCCCAGGAGCTGGAGACCAGCCTGGGAAACATAACAAAATCCTGTCTCAGAAAAAAAAAAAACCTAGACCAAAAAGATATAAAATCAGCAAGTAAAAAATATAGACAACAGGTAGCATCCCTTCCTCTCTGTTCTTCTCATGTTTCTCCCATGCAAAATCCTTGACTAAAGTGCCATATATTTTACATAGTTATTCTGAAAATGACTGGAACCCTAAAAATATCCTAACCACCAAACAAAAGCAGCTGCTTATTTTGATAATATTTTTGTACCACAGACCTTCCTTAAAATGCAAGTTGACAGAGGACTTATGCCACAAACCCAAACATGCACAGTCCACTAGAGTTCGACAGATGCTGTTTTAACTGCCATTGGCACAAAACACATTCCCAAAAGAGACTCACACTCACAAAAGAGAACTATGTTATTACTCAGTCTAGTCAGAAGGCAATGTCATCAGGAACCTAATTGTGATAGACGTCCATTTAGTGTTTTCTGTCTGAAACCCAAGACAATGGGCCTCAAAAACAAAACAAATCTCATACTAAACTGAATTACAGAAAAGCATGTCCTGTGTTTAAATTGTTGGACATAAAATGAAAAAATATATAGGTTTGAAAATTGAATACTGGCCGGGCGTGGTGGCTCACGCCTGTAATCCAAGCACTTTGGAGGCCAAGGTGGGTGGATCACCTGAGGTCGGGAGTTCAAGACCAGCCTGACCAACATGGTGAAACCCCATCTTAAAAAAAAAAAAAGAAAAGAAAATTGAATACTGAACCATCTAGGGTATTAATTTTTTTAATGTATCCAATATCACAAGAAATTAATAACTACTCCCAGATGCTCACTCATTTAGCATCAACTCTACTGCTTCTTAATTGCTAATGCTGCGAATGCACAAATAGTCACGCTAATATATAATATATCTTAACTGGTTGAAATGTTAGTCATATAATAAGAGGTATATTAATCTTTTTCTTTCTATACAATGTCTTAGATCAAGAGTCCCTATTTCAAAACAGCAGAAGGAATAATGCAGATGTTTTCAAAGAGAAATCAAGATGAGTGCACTGAAAGGCCCTGAAAATACTCAGCAAATCAGGATAATCATATCTAGATTCTGCTTCCGGTTTCACTACTAAAATACAAATGATGACTGGCCTACACTGGCTTTACAAATGTTTTTAAATATATAAAACCCAGCTGGGCAAAATACAAATATTTTTAAATATATAAAATCCCAGCACTTTGGGAGGCCAAGGTAGGTGGATCATGAGGTCAGGAGTTCAAGACCAGCCTAGACAACTTGGTGAAACCTCATCTCTACTGAAAATATAAAAATTAGCCAGGTGTGGTGGTGCAGGCCTGTAATCCCAGTTACTCTGGAGGCTGAGGCAGGAGAATGGCTTGAACTTGGGAGGCTGAGGCAGAAGAATCACTTGAACCCGGGAGGCGGAGGTTGCAGTGAGCTGAGACAGTGCCACTGCACTCCAGCCTGGGCAACAGAGTGAGACTCCATCTCAAAAAATATATAGATAGACCCATAAATATGTACATGTTTATATACATTTTACATATATATATAACCCAAAACATGTTGTGTCCTTAATGATGAGAATATCCAAAGACACTGTTAGGACAGCACTTTTCTACCATAATCTACCATTTTCAGGTTCTATGCAGCATGGGAGTTCTAAGATGACCATATAGATTAATACTAAGTGTGACTCAGAGAAATTCAGATGGAATCCCACTCACTCAAAAAGCAGTTAATGGCCGGGCACGGTGGCTCACGTCTGTAATCCCAGCACTTTGGGAGGCCGAGGCAGGCAGATCACGAGGTCAGACATTCAAGACCAGCCTGGCCAACATGGTGAAACCCCGTCTCTAGTAAAAATACCAAAAAATTAGCTGATTGTGGTGGTGCGCGCCTGTAATCCCAGCCGCTCAGGAGGCTGAGGCAGGAGAATCACTTGAATCTGGGAGGTGGAGATTGCAGTGAGCCAAGATCGCGCCACTGCACTCCAGCCTGGGTGACAGAGTAAGAGTCTGTCTCCCCTCAGCCAAAAAAAAAAAAAAAAAAAAAAAAAGCACTTATTAAGCAGTTGTGTTAATAGTAGCCTGAAGATTATCTGTCCTATCTCCCAATGGCAGCAGGTTATATCTTTTTCTGTATATGTTCTAGGCTGTAGAGAAACCACAGGGCTTTCCTGTATCTTTGATAACTCAACCCCCGTGAAACAGATAACTGCACCACTTGAAAGTATATTTAGCTTTTCCTTTCAGCACTCCTCTCTTAAAATCTGTTTTTTCATTTCCCTATACTTTGTATTCCCTCTCTCAAGAACAACGAAATCATTTTCCTTCTTCTGCTTTTTCAACATAGCTTCACTTTCACCTTAAATTTTAAACCTTCTAGAAAGGGATTACTCTAAATGATTTTTAAAATGCATTCAAGATCGTATATTATTCAGGCATTAACCGAATTCATCTATTGTCAACGCTACTGCTTCTCAATCCTACCTCTCCCTCACTCTTGCCACTTAGTTCTCCCCTTCCAATACCCATTTTGTCTCCACTTTCAGCTCTCCCAGGTCACTGTCCCACCCTTTCCTCAGGGTCTCTAAAATCCATGTCTACCCACTGCAGGTTTTCCCAAATGGTCTCCTTCCCGGACTCATCACTACCCGCGTGACCCCCTCGGATTCTGCTCTGGTCCCTCATCCTCCCCAACTTCGGAAGCCACCGCCACTCCCACCGCTGTCCCACAGTTTAGGGAACGCTCCTCACACCCTCCCTCCACCGCCAAAACT
This sequence comes from Cheracebus regulus, assembly GCA_963574635.1. NCBI lineage: Eukaryota > Metazoa > Chordata > Mammalia > Primates > Pitheciidae > Cheracebus > Cheracebus regulus. The sequence continues at coordinate 11,244 of CAUYQU010041854.1, forward strand.
TCCCCTTACGACCTCCCCAACTTTTACCTTCCCCGTTCCCAGACCCGACTAGGTCACCCTTCACCTTCAATCAATGCTCTTCCCTACTCCAGAGTTTTCGGACACTCTCGCCCCTCAAAGCCCTCCCTGCCCTCGCCCTGCACCCGCGCCGCCCCGGGCCCACAGTGCCCCTCTGGGTGCGGCCCTCCGACCTGCCTCCGCGCCTCCCGCAGCCCCTCAAGCCGGTGACCCAGCTCCCGCCGGTAGCTCTGCGCCGCCTCCACGCTCTCGCGGGCCTCCTGCAGCAGCAGCTCAGGCTCCAGCTCCATCGCCCCCCTCATCGGGCCGCGCGAACGGCGGCAGCTAGGGCAGACTCCCGACTGTGCCGGGCGCCTCTGAGCTGCCCGGCGCGGCTTCGCGCAGGCGGAAGCACCGCCCCGCCCCACTGCGCCACGCCCCACGACGACATTGATTGACGGGAGCGCGGCGGCGCCTAGCGCAAGTGGCGTCCGGGTCCCAGCGCCGGCCGTCCAGTGGCTCACCCCGCCTCTTCCGTGCTGCGGCACAGCACCTCCGGCTGGGCCTCCTTGGGAAACGTGCTGAGGCCTGGCAAGATTGATAACCAGCAAGCACCTCGCCGAATGCGTCTCACAACTCATCGCTTTCTTGCCTAATCTTCAGCGCTGCCTGTATCTCCACTGCTCAGACGAGGAAACTGAGGGATAAAGTGGGGAACTGGCCCGGCGCGGTGGCTCAAAGTCCCAGCACTTTGGGAGGCCGAGGCAGGCGGATCGCTTGAGCCCTGGAGTCCTGGAGTTCGAGACTAGCCTAGACAACACGGTGAAACCCTGCCTGACCAAAGATACTACTACTATTACTGCTACTACTACTATTACTAATGCTACTAGCAACGCGCAGTGGAGCACGCCTGTAGTCCCAACTTGGGAGGCTGTGTTGGGTCCATCCCTTGAGCCCTGGGGTTCAAGGCTGCAGTGAGCTGTGATGGAGCCACTGCACTCCAGCCTGGGCGACAGAGCAATACCCTGTCTCTAAATAAAAAATAATTGTTTAAAAAAGTAGCGAATTGACTTTTCCAAGCCGCGTGATTTGAGCAGATCTGACAAGTGAGCCCCGGTCTTTAAATCATCGTTTTGCTATCTCTCAGCAACGCACGCCTTGGGGATGTTACTAAAACCCAGGTGTCAGCGAGGGACGGTGGGTCACGCCTGCAATCCCAGCACTTTGGGAGGCCAAGGCGGGTGAGTCACGGAGGTCAGAAGTACAAGACCAGCCATGGCCAACATGATGAAACCTCATCTCTACTACAAATACAAAAATCGGGCTGGGCGTGGTGGCTCACGCCTGTAATCCCAGCACTTTGGGAGGCCAAGGCGGGTGTATGAGGAGGTCAGGAGTTCAAGACCAGCCTGACCAAAATGGTGAAACCCTGTCTCTACTAAAAATAATAATAATAAGTAACTTAAGCATATCCTGAATGACAGAAAAAAATAGGAAAATAATAATACAAAAATTAGCCAGTCGTGTTAACAGGTGCCTGTAATCCAGCTACTTGGGAGGCTGACACAGGAGAATTGTTTGAACCCAGGCAGCAGAGGTTGCAGTGAGCTAAGACTGTTCCATTGCACTTCAGCCTGGGTGACGGAGCAAGACTCCATCTAAAAAAAAAAAATTAGCCAGGTGTGGTGGTGGGCACCTGTAATCCCAGCTACTTGAGGGTTGAGCCAGGAGAATTGCTTGAACCTGGGAGGCAGAGGTTGCAGTGAGCCAAGATTGTGCCACTGCACTCCACCCTGGGTGACAGAACAATACTTGGTCTCAAACACAGCAACAGCAAAACTCAGGTGTCACCACCCCAGAGTTCATGGTCTAATGAGGGATCCAAGAGAGAGGCCTAAGAGATGACTAGCAGGACAGCAATTCTGGCACAAGTCTAAGAAGGGTGTTGGCAAGTGTCTTCTGTAAGGACCAGGTAGTAAATAAGCTGGGCTTGGGCTTGCCAGACCAGAAGGTCTCTGTCCCAACGGGTGTGACTGTAAGTAATAAAACCTTATGGGCAGGGTATGGTGGCTCACATCTGTAATCTCTGGAAGCCAAGGTGGGAGGATTGCTTGAGCCCAGCAGTTTGAGACCAGCCTTTGCAACATGTGGAGACTCTACAAACAGATCTAAAAAAATAATTAGCCGCTCATGGTGGCGCCCTCCTGTGGTCCCAGCTACTCAGGAGGCTGAGGTAGGAGGATTCCTTGAGCCCAGGAGTTCGAGACCAACCTGGGTAACATAGCGAGACTTTATCCTTACAAAAATAAAAATAAAAAATAAATAAGTAAAATTACAAGGAAAACTTCCATAAAACCAAAACACAAATCTTGGTCTCATTCAACTTAGTTTTCTTAGTCTGATGGAAGGCAAGAAATGTGTATCTATCTACACAATACCCAAAAACAAAACAAATAAGAAAACTGAAAGAAATATTCTAAAACTACCCACTCTCAGGCTTGAATTTTTTTTTTTTTTTTTTTTTTTTTTGAGGCAGAGTCTTGCTCTGTCACTAGGCGCCAGGCTGGAGTGCAGTGGTGCAATCTTGGCTCACTGCAACCTCCACCTCCCAGGTTCAAGCAATTCTCCTGCTTCAGCCTTCCTGAGTAGCTGAGACTACAGGTGTACACCACCATGCCCAGCTAATTTTTGTATTTTAGTAGAGACAGGGTTTCATCATGTTGGCCAGGATGGTCTCAATCTCTTGACCTTGTGATCCACCCCTCAGCCTCCTAAAGTGCTGGGGTTACAGGTGTGAGCCACAGCACCCCGTCCAGGCTTGAAATTTTTATATGCATTGTTTTTGAATTTGGAGCACAAGCTCCTAAAGAGTAAATACTCTTGTCCATCACAGTTAGAGAGGAAGCTGGTCTGGAAGTAGATGTCAGCTCACCATTAGACAGGGTTTTACAGAGATATTATCTCCATGGCATCACATTGGTCTAGAACAGACTTTTCAAGTGTACCCAGAGGATTCCAGGACACAGACTCCTGCTAAGAGGATTCCCAAAAAACAAACTAAGCAGTTTGCCAATGTATTTATTTACAATAGGAATATAATTGTTGGAAAAAAAAATCACAATAGCTGGAAAATCAGGTTGTAACCAGAGAGTTGCATTCAGATCAGAATACTTTGGTCATCTGGTCAGCAAATCCTTTTTCCCTCTCATCTCCAACCTCTTCTCAGAAAGCTCCTAACTGTACTGGACACAGTTAACAATTTTTTGCTCTTTGACTCCACCTTTCATTCCCGCCCCCCCCCCCCTTTTTTTGTTTGTTTGAGACAGGGTCTTGTCTGTCACCCAAGCCGGAGTGCAGTGATGCAATCAGTGCTCACTGCACCCTTTATCTCCTGGGCTCAAGCAATTCTTCCACCTCAGTCTGCCTAGTAGGTAGGATTACAGACCCCTGCCACTAGACCCAGCTATTTATTTATTTATTTATTTTTGAGATGGAGTCTTGCTCTTGTTGTCCAGGCTGCAGTGCAGTGGTGTAATCTCGGCTCACTACAACCTCTGCCTCCTTGGTTCAAGTGATTCTCCTGCCTCAGCCTCCTGAGTAGCTGGGATTACAGGCGCCTGCCACCATATCTGGCTAATTATTTTGTACTTTTAGTAGAGATGGGGTTTCTCCATGTTGGCCAGGCTGGTCTCAAACTCCTGACCTCAGGTGATCCGCCCACCTAGGCCTCCCAGAATGCTGAGATTACAGGCATGAGCCACCATGCCCAGCCAACCCAGCTATTTTTAATTTGTTTTTTTTTTTGTTTTTTTTTTTGAGACCGAGTCTTGCCCTGTTGCCCAGGCTGGAGTGTAGTGGCATGATATTGACTCACTGCAACCTCCACCTCCTAGGTTCAAACAGTTCTCCTGCCTCAGCCTTTGGAGCAGCTGGGATTACAGGTGCCCACCACTATGCCCAGCTAATTTTTTGTTTTGTTTTGTTTTGTTTTTTGCAGACAGATCCTCACTTTGTTGCTCAGGCTAGAGTGGAGTTGCACGATCTCAGCTCACTGCAACAACCGTTTCCCAGGTTGAAACGATTCTCCTGCCCCAGCCTCCTGAGTAGCTGGGATTACAGGCATGCACCACACATACGGCTAATTTTTGTATTTTAAGTAGAGATGGGGTTTCACCATGTTGACCAGACTGGTCTCAAACTCCTGACCTCAGGTGATCCACCTGCCTCAGCCTTCCAAAGTGCTAGGTTTACAGGTGTGAGCCACTACACTCGACCAATTTTTTGTAATTTTAGTAGAGACGGGGTTTCACCATGTTGATCAGATTGGTCTCGAACTCCTGACCTTGTGATCCACCCGCCTAGGCTTCCCAAAGTGCTGCGATTCTAGGCGTGAGCCACCGCGCCCGTCAATTTCACCTTTAAAAAGGGGCTAGCCGGCCGGGCTCGGTGGCTCACGCCTAGATTCCCAGCACTCTGGGAGGCCGAGGCAGGCGGATCACCAGGTCAAGAGATCGAGACTATCCTGGCCAACATAGTGAAACCCCATCTCTACTAAAAATACAAAAATTAGCCGTGTGGTGGTGCGCGCCTGTAGTCCCAGCTACTCAGGAGGCCGAGGCAGGAGAATCTCTTGAACCTGGGAAGCGGAGGGTGCAGTGAGCCGAGATCGCGCCACTGCACTCGGCGCTGGCGACAGAGACTCAGTCTCAAAAAAGAAAAAAAAAGGGGGGGGCGGGGCGGCTAGCCTAGGGTGTTGAGTCTAAATTTTAATTCTGTTAACAACTGATTAGGTAACTTAGTGAAATCACGTCCTCCACGGTGAAACTGGGCTGTAGGACAGAAGTTCAAACTTCCAAATTCCCTTGTTGGCTTTCTATTTCACAGTGTGGTGGTTCCACCTCCCGCAAATTCCCCAAATGGAGGCATTTTGGTCCTCTCGGCTCACCGTTCGCGCAGCCTCCAAAGCAGCCGTAAACTCCGCCCCTTGCGCTCAGGACGGCGCGAAAACCCAATTGACAAGAATTCCCTCCGAATCTCTGTGGTTCGTTCTGCGTTCCACTTGCTTTCTCTTCCACGGCCTGGGTCCCGAGCTCTCATCCTGGAGCGCTGGTTTGGAGTGCACCCTGCATACACTGGCCGCGCCTCAGCGATCTCGCAGCCCGCGCTTTCTCGCCGCCTTTTTCCGTGTTTGACTCGGCTGATCTGGGCCCATCCTCCTCGCCGGCTCTCTGTCGGTGGGCGCGGGGGAATCCGAGACGGCTCAGCAGAATCCCAGCAACTCGCTCCTACTGGAGCGAGCCGCCTCCATGGCCTCTAGGCAGGCCGGGCTGGACCGCGTAAGGTCCTAGGAGCTGGGATTCCGGAAAGCAGGGAGTATGGTGGGGGTCCTGGCGATGGCGGCTGCAGCTGCACCCTCTCCCGTGAAGGACTACGAGATTGAGGTGAGGTTGAATCGAGGATCTGTCGAGTTCCTTCCTCTGTCTTTTGGGGGATTGAGATGTGGGTCTGGGGGGAAGGTGATCCTGACTTTCCCTCTGTGAGGGGAAAGATGGGAACATTGTGAAGACCCACAGTTGTGTGGGTCATTATGTGTGTGCACACATTATGTGCAACAGTTGCCAGTGTGTGTCATTTTTGGAGTCGTGACAAGTCCTGATAAACATTTGGATTGTGAGATATTTGCAGGGGTCACAGTAACTTGGGGCCTTAAGATAACACGGCCAGTTCCCAGATCCTGAAATGTTGATGGAACATGATATTTTGGACTTACTACATGTCACAGAAGATCCCAGGGTCAAGTTCTGGGTTCTTGATGGAATCACTGAACTTTAGCTCTGAAAAAGATCTTTAAGTTCAACTAGTTCGTACAGCTACCTGTGCTAGGAATGCCACTTTAGAATGTCACAATAGAAATCAAGCAAGGTACTTAAAGAAATCAGTTTCTCGTGGCTTAGTATTGGTGGTTGGGAGTTGCAGCGTGACATGTCGATGTTCTTTTATCAGGTTTCAGTGACAGGCACTAAGTGGTCATTATAGAGATTCTAATGCAAGTAGCGGGCTAACATCTTAAGATATACTTGCTGTATTTTACACCTTTTCATCTCAGACTAGCATTCTAACTGAAGCATGTATCTTGGCGTCCTTGAAGAGAGCTAAGATGTATGTATGTTAATTTAACTGTGACCAGTTGTTTGTTGTTTAGAATCGGGTGACTTTTGTCTACTTAATTGTTATGCTGATACTCCTTTGCTAAATCAAGGCAGCTAGTTACTCAGCTTGTCTCAGGTGTGAAAAGGACTTCTGGTACTTGATGTACAGTTCTTGATTTTTATGTGGTCTGTTTTATCAATCTTTCCGTCACAGTTTCTCTTTTTGGTGCCCTAATGCTAAGAGACCCTATTTCATAATAATGTTACTTAGCATTTAATATAGTAAGGGTAAGAACCTTATACACATTATTTGGCTTAGTAGCAACTTTATGATCTGTTATCTGTATTCTACAAATGAAAGAAGGTAAAAAATAGCTGAAAGTAAGTTAATTTAAATTTTTTGAAAAAGTAAATGAAAAGTTAAAAGTAATTTCCTTAAGATTCTACATCAGTAAATGTCGGAGCCAGCATTTGAATTTAGATCTGCCACACTCCAGAACCTATGTATGTTGCCTTTGATATAGTTGCAGTTTTATAAATAATAACAATGGCATTTTTCTAATATGTGTATGATTTCTTACTTTCTTTTCTTTTTCTTTCTTTCTTTTTTTTCTTTCTTTTTTTTTTTTTAGGACAGCGTCTTGCACTGTCACTCGGGCTGGAGTGCAGTGGTGCAATCTCAGCTCACTGCAACCTCTGCCTCCTGTGTTCAAGCGATTCTTTTGCCTCAGCTTCCCAAGTATCTGGGATTACAGACGTGCACCACCACATCCGGCTAATTTTTGTATTTTTAGTAGAAACAGGGTTTCACCATGTTGGCCAGGCTGTTCTCGAACTCCTGACTTCAAGCAATCTGCCCATCTTGGCCTCCCAAAGTGCTGGGATTACAGGCATGAGCCACCAGGCCCAACCTGATTTTGTTTTAACATATACAATTTTAATCTGTCTGTAGCTTATTTTGCCTCGTATTTATCCAAATGTTTAGAAATTTACCCTAATAATATTTATTCCTCCTTTGTCCACTAACTTGAATGCTATTGTTAACATATACCAAAATTTAAAATATAGCCTTATGTCTGTCTGTTTCTGTTTTTCTCATCTATTCCATTGAGCTGCTTGCCTATTCTCATATCAGTATTTTGCATTTGATCATGATAGCTTTGTAATATGTTTTAGTTTTCTAGAAGTATAAATCCCCCCTATATTATCTTTTAAAAAAAGTCCTGGTTATTCTGGCAAGTGTATTCTAATAAATGAACTGAGAGAAGTTAAAAATAAAGGCTGAGGGAGCTTTTTGTAACCAATAAGGTCATACCTTAAAAAAATTTTTTTTGAAATGGAGTCTCACTCTGTTGCCCAGGCTGGAGTACAGTGGCCTGATCTTAGCTCCCTGCAACCTCCACTTTCCCTGCTCAAGCGATCCTCCCGTCTAAGCCTCCCTATTAGGTAGGACTGCAGGTGTGCATTAGCACACTCAGCTAATTTTTTTGTATTTTCTGTAGAGATGGGGTTTCACCATATTTCCCAGGCTGGTCTTGAACTCCTGGGCTCAAGCAATTCTGCCTTGGCCTCCCAAAGTGGTGATTACAAGCATGAGCCACTGTACCTGGTGGGTTTTGTTTTAATATAAAGTTTGTACTGAAGTATTCATATATATATGTGTGTGTGTGTGTGTATATATATATATACACACATATATACATATAGTAAATTACACAAATTATGAGTGTACAGCTTGATATGACATTGAGATTTGAATGTAGATTTAACTTTATTTTTTATTTACTTAGTTTTTTGAGATGACATCTTGCTCTGTCACCCAGGCTGGAATGCAGTGGCACGATCTTGGCTCACTGCAACTTCAGCCTTCTAGGTTCAAGCAATTCTCCTGCCTCAGCCTCCTGAGTAGCTGGGATTATAGGCGTGTGCCAGCCACCATGCCCAGCTAATTTTTTGTATTTTTAGTAGAGATGGGGTTTCACCATGTTGGCCAGGCTGGTCTCAAACTCCTGGCCTCAAGTGATCCACCTGCCTTGGCCTCCGAAAGTGCTGAGATTACAGGTGTGAGCCACCATGCCTGGCCTGGTTTAACTATAAAGCTTATTTTCTTCCTACGGACAAATGTGGCGGCTCACGCCTGTAATTCCAGCACTTTGGGAGGCTGAGGCAGGCCGATCATGAGGTCAAGAGTTCCCGACCAGCCTGGCCAATATGGTGAAACCCCGTCTCTACTAAAAATACAAGAATTAGCCAGGTGTGGTGGCATGCACCTGTAATCCCAGCTACTTAGGAGGCTGAGGCAGGAGAATCACTTGAATTTGGGAGGCAGAGGTTACAGTGAGCCAAGATTATGCCACTACACTCCAGCCTGGGCGACAGAGTGAGACTCCATCTCAAAAAAAAAAGCAAAAAAACCTTATTTTCTTTCTAATATATCATGTTTTTCAACTAAAGGAGGCTTTTTAAAAAACATCCTATTACGTAAACTATTAGATCCATGTTTAAAATTTATATTTTGTATTATCTTGCTTGAAATAAGTGCCTTTTTTTTCTTTTTAATTGCTAGCCATGCAAAAAACGAAGGAAAGATGATGACAGATCTTCCTGCAAAACAATTACAAAATATTTATCACCACTAGGGAAGACTGGAGACAGGCTTTTTGCTCCACCAAAACCTAGTAATATTCTGGATTATTTTAGAAAGACCTCACCCACAAATGAGAAGACACAGTTAGGGAAAGAATGCAAGATAAAGTCATCTGAATCATTACCTGTTGACAGCAGCAAAGATTGTAAGACACCTTTGGAAATGTTCTCAAATGTAGAGTTTAAGAAGAAAAGAAAGAGGGTTAATTTATCTCATCAACTAAATCATATTAAAACTGAAAATGAAGCTCCAATTGAAATTAGTAGCGATGATAGCAAAGACGACTGTAGTTTAAATAATGATCTTGTGGAAAGTAGTACTTCTGTTTTACATTACAAGAAACAAGTAGAGGTACTTGGAGAAAACATTCGAGATATAAAAAGTCAGCCAAATACTGTGAGCTCCCTGCAAAATTCTAAAAAAGTAAATCTTAAACAAGAGACCACAAAAAATGACTTCAAGAAGTTGAGAAAAAGGAAGTACAGAGACGTAGTAGATCTATCTGAAAGTTTACCCTTGGCAGAGGAACTAAATTTGCTTAAAAAAGATGGTAACGATAGAAAACAGATGGAGAATACTACAAGTCATGCAAACTCTAGAGGTAATGTAACTGAAGCAGCCCAGTTGAATGATAGTACAATAACTGTCTCATATGAGGAATTTTTAAAAAGTCACAAGGAAAATCAAGTGGAAGAGATACCAGACTCTACAGTGTCAATTTGTGTTCCTTCTGAAACTGTTGAAGAAATAGTAAGAAGTGGTTATACAAGTGAATCAGAAAACTCTGAAATTTCCCAGCAGGTACGCTTTAAGACAGTTACTGTTCTTGCGCAGGTTCACCCTATTCCCCCCAAAAAGATAGGGAAAATACCCCGAATTTTCTTAAAACAAAAGCAATTTGAAATGGAAAATAGTTTATCTGATCCTGAGAATGAACAGACAGTTCAGAAAAGAAAATCTAATGTTGTTATACAGGAGGAAGAATTAGAATTGGCTGTGTTGGAAGCAGGAAGTTCTGAAGCTGTGAAACCAAAATGCACTCTAGAAGAAAGACAGCAATTTATGAAAGCATTTAGGCAGCCGGCATCAGATGCACTTAAAAATGGAGTTAAAAAGTCTTCTGATAAGCAGAAAGACCTTAATGAAAAATCTCTACATGAAGAAGGAAGAGATGACAATTCTAAAAAAATCATGGAAAATTCTAGTATCCAAATGGTTTCAAAACACGGCAATTCACAGTCACACACTGATAAAGGAAGTTTTCCAAAGGAGAAAAGGAAAAAGCCAAAGAAGAAGAATAAGAAAACATTAGATACTGGGGCTATTCCAGGTGAAAACATAGAGGGAAACACTCAAAAGAAAGAAACAACGTTTTTCTTAAAAGAGAAACAGTATCAAAATAGAATGAGTTTAAGACAAAAGAAAACAGAATTTTTCAAAAGCAGCACTTTATTTGACAATGAAAGTCTTGTTAGTGAAGATACAGCAAATGATGACCTTCCGAAGGTTTCTTTTCTGTGTAACAATAATAAATCGTCAAGAAAAACCAGCGTACCAGTTAAAGATATTAAGGTTACACATTCTAAGGCTGAATCTGAAGACAGCTTGCTAAATGTTTCCACACCCAAGTCAACCAGAAGATCTGGAAGAATTAACAGTACACCTATTACAGAAACCATCAGAGGTACTGATTCTGAAGATGTACAAGATAGTAGTCCAATGAAGGCTTCCACTCCCATAGCAGCCAACTTATCGGAGAAGCATAGCTTATACACAGCAGAATTAATAACAGTACCCTTTGATTCAGAGAGCCCTATTAGGTAAGGTTTGTTTTTGTTCTAAAATTCTAGTATTCTGAATGTATTATTAGCTGGGGACAAAAATGCTTTCAGTATTGGAGGGTTTTATTTTTTTCTAGAACACAGCTATTTACAAGAAAAAGAAGAGGATTTTTTCTTTTTTTTTTTAGTCAGAATTTTGCTCTTGTTGCCCAAGCTGGAGTGCAATGGCACAATCTCGGCTCACTGCAACCTTCCCCTCCTGGGTTCAAGCGATTCTCCTATCTCAGCCTCCCTAGTAGCTGGGATTACAGCCTTCCTAGTAGCTGAGATTACGCCACCACGCCTGGCTCATTTTGTGTTTTTAGTAAAAACTGGGTTTCTCCACGTTGGTTGGGTTGGTCTGGAACTCCCAACCTCAGGTGATCTGCCCACCTCGGCCTCCCAAAGTGCTGGAATTACAGGCGTGAGCCACCGTGCCCCACCTTGAAGAAAAAGAACAGAGCTTCAAAAATGCTTCTTTGTTTGCCACATTTAATTATTTAATTTTGAATTTGTTTAAAAAATTATGCCGGGCACAGTGGCTCACGCCTGTAATCCCAGCACTTTGGGAGGCCAAGGCAGGTGGATCACGAGGTCAAGAGATCGAGACCAGCCTGGCCAACATGGTGAAACCCCATCTCTACTAAAAATACAAAAAATTAGCCGGGCGTGGTGGTGCGTGCCTATAGTCCCAGCTACTCGGGAGGCTGAGGCAGGAGAATTGCTTGAAACCAGAAAATGGAAGTTGCAGTGAGCCAGGATCGCGCCATTGCACACCAGCCTGGCGATAGAGCGAGACTCTGCCTCAAAAAAAAAAAAAAATTATTTATTTATTTATTTATTTTGAGATGGCGTCTTACTCTGTTGCCCAGGCTGGAGTGCAATGGTGCTATCTTGGCTTACTGCAACCTCTGCTTCCTGGGATCAAGCGATTCTCCTGCCTCAGCCTCCTGAGTAGCTGGGATTACAGGTGTGTGCCACCACGCCTGGCTAATTTTTGTATTTTTAGTAAAGACAGGGTTTTACCATGTTGATCAGGCTAGTCTCTAACTCCTGACCTTGTGATCCACCTGCCTTGGCCTCCCAAAGTGCTGGGATTACAAGTGTGAGCCACTAAGCCTAGCCTTTAATTTTTATTTTTTATTTTATTTTTGAGATGGAGTCTCACTCTGTCGTCCAGGCTGGAGTGCAGTGGGGTGACATCAGCTCACAGCAATCTCTACCTCCTAAGTTCAAGTGATTCTTGTGCCTCAGCTCTTGAGTAGCTGTGATTACATATGCGTTCCACCACACCCTGCTAATTTCTTGTATTTTTGGTAGAGACGGGGTTTCACCATGTTGGCCCAGCCAGTCTTGAATTCCTGACCTTAAGTGATCTGCCTGCCTCGGTCTCCCAAAGTATTGGGATTGCAGGTGTGAGCCACCATGCCCAGTGAGTTTGACTTACTTTGAATCACTGGTTTGAAACTGATGGGAATTATTTTTTTTCTCCCATTTTAGAACAGTCCAGAAATTGGAGCCCTAGTTGATTCTTAGCTGTCTATCTATCTACGTATCTCTAGCTATCTGTCTGGAAACAAGGTCTCACTGTGTTGACTAGTCTGGTCTTGAACTCCTGGGATCATCCTTCCATATCAGGCTCCTGAGTAGCTGGGATTACATGCAGACACCACTGTACCAGCTCTATCTTATCTATATTTAATTGAGATTCTTGTATGTTATAATCATGAAAATGTTTCTGAATATTTTTCTTTCAGAATGAAATTCACCAGAATTAGTACTCCTAAAAAATCCAAGAAAAAATCTAACAAAAGATCTGAGAAATCTGAAGCAACTGATGGAGATTTTATTTCTCAGACTAGAAAGGTAATTAAAATATTAGAGAATCCTTTAAGTGGCATTCTGTTTCCCTAAAAAAACAAAAGGCCAGGCGCAGTCGCTCATGTCTGTAATCCCAGTACTTTGAGAGGCTGAGGCAAGCGGATCATGATGTCAAGAGATCGAAACCATCCTGGCTAACATGGTGAAACCCCGTCTCTACTAAAAATACAAAAAATTAGCCAGCCTGTAGTCCCAGCTACTTGGGAGGCTGAGGCAGGAGAATCGTTTGAACCCAGGAGGCAGAGGTTGCAGTGAGCCAAGATCATGCTACTGCATTCTAGCCTGGGTGACACAGCGAGACTCCATCTCAAAGCAAAAACAAAAATAAGATACCAAAAAACCCTACATTAGTATTGGAAGTACTGAGCCAAAAGAAAATTCATGTATTTCATAAATTGGTTAACTACAACCCTATGATATTTTTCACTATTATCTCGTCCCTCTAGTTGATTAAGATACCTTATTGTGAGGTGAAAGCAACTGATAAAGGCAGAGTATAATTTACTTATAAAAAGCTTTCTTAGTGAATTTATATTGTGATCAGTTTCCCTAACACTGCCAATCTTAGTTTGGGCAGCTGTAACAAATTACTGTAGACTGAGTGGCTTAAATGACAAATATATTTCTCACAGTTATGGGGATTGAGAAATGCACAATTACACGTCAGCTAATGCAGTGTCTGATGAGGTCTGCAAATGGCTGTCTTGTTTTCTCACATGGTAGAGAACATGTAGAGAGAGGGCTCCACCCTCATGACCTAATCACCTCCTAATGGCCCTGCCTCCTAATACCATCACATAAAGGGTTAGGATTCCAACATCCGAATTTTCAGGAGACACATTCAGTCTGTCTCAGTACCTATAGGTCATGATTGAAATTTTGGCTTATTTCTGTAGATTAGAGACTCAAAAACAGAGTTTCTCAACCTCGCTATTATTGACATTTTGGCTGGATAATTCTTTGCCGTGGAGGGCTGTCCTGTGCATTTAGCAGCACTGTGGCCTCTATCCATAAGTTGCCATAGCACCCCAAGTAACTCCCGTATTATGACAACCAAAAATGTGTCCGGTCATTGCTAAATATTCCCTGGAGGGGAAAATAATCACTTCCACTTGAAAAACAACAGATCTAAAGGGAGAGGTAAGATATATAAGAATGGTTTAGTTGTTTCTGCTAAATAAGCTCCTTGTCCCCACCATGGCAGAATTGGAGTAGGTACAGGGTATGTGTGTTTCGAAAAAGCCACCAAGGTGATTCTGAATTAATCCTTGGGTGAAAACCACTTTCCTTTGCTTTTATTTAACAACTGTCATTTTTGACATCACATTCTAGGCACTGTGCTTAGTACTCACATCATTAATCTCATAAAGTAAATATTATTTAACCCTGTTTTGTAGATGAAGAAACTTGCTGTTAGTTCATAGGATAAGGAAAAGTGTTTCTGTTTGTGACTCTGGGAAGTGTCTTTCCTAGGGTTACACAACTGTAAGTAGTTAGAAAGATGGTCTGTAGTCTTTGGGAAAACATGCAAGATTCCAGCTGATTGTACCACAGCTAAAGGTTAAAAGTGTCTATGGTGAACTTTGTCCCATATATTTTGTTTTTCTTAATTCTAGAAGATGGCTTCAACTTTAATTTTTTTAGAGATATGTCTTGGTTTGCCTCATGTACTACTTAAAATTGAGATTTAATAGTAAATTTTCCAGCAACAGAAGTCTCAAAAATAAATGTATCCAAATTAAGACCTTTATCCAAACTTAGATCAGTTAGTTTGTCTCAGTCTGTCAATGAACCTCTTATCACAGGGCCCTTGTTTACTGAAGCCTTATCCAGGCTTGTGTACTAGCACTAGGAGAAAATCTTAGTAATTTTCTGGGTGAGATTTTTCTTTCTTCTTTTTCTTTTTTTTTTCCATTTGTTATTTTTGTAGAGACAAGGTCTTGCTATTTTGCCCAGGCTGTTCTCGACCTCCTGAACTCAAGCAATCCTGCAGCCTTGGACTCCCACAATGCTGGTATTACAGGCATGAGCCACTGTGCCTGGCCAGATTTTTCATGTTTCTGTGAGAATAAGGAGTAAACTGGTTCTCCTAAGAAACTCGTATTGATAACAGTTTATTGTTTATCCTTGCAGATAATAGTTTTTTAACAGTTACGTTTTTTCTCTCCAGACATCTTTTCTCTGCTTAAACGTATATATTTTTTTATAAAGGGATTGATCATATAATGTAAACTGTTCTGAATCTTTCTGTGTATGTTTAATTCCAACATAAAAACTTGTTGAACTCAATATGGAAAGCACATTCTCTTGAAGATAATATTTAAATGTACATGGTCACATTGTACGTCAATGGCAGTGCTAGGCCTGAAGGTCAGACTTTATTCTTACCTGATGCTCTTTTTCCATATCAAAATACCTTTTCAACCTTGCTCCAAAGGATTCAGCCTAAAATGCTCTTTGTACTCTAAACTACTATGTTGTAATTCTTGTTTGTTTTTTTGAGACAGTTTTACTCTGTTGCCCAGGCTGGAGTACAGTGGCATAATCACGGCTTACTGCAGGCCCAACTCCCCAGGCTCAATCCATCCTCCCACCTCAGACTCCCAAGTACCTGGGACTACAGGTTTGCACCATCATGCCTGGCTAATTTTTAAATTTTTGTAGAGATGGAGTCTTGCTATATTGCCCAGGCTGGCTCCGAATTCCTGGGCTCAAGTGATCTTCTCTCCTGGGCCTCCCAAAATTCTGGGATTATAGGCATGAGCCACTACACGTGACCTTATGTTGTATTTTTTATGTAATAGATCTTCTTGCTCTGTCTCTGTTTCTCTCTATATATATGTAGGTATGTGTGATGTATATACACATAATGATACAATAATAATGTACACTATATAATTATACTATACCTGTTTGTACTGTTTCTTCTTTATTGTATGTAAGAACCTTGAGACTGGGTATGGTGGGTCATTCCTGTAATCCTAGCACTTTGAAAGGCCGAGGCAGGCAGATTACTGGAGGTCAGGATTTGAGACCAGTCTGGCCAACATGGTGAAACCGGGTCTCTACTAAAGATGCAAAAATTAGCTGGGTGTGGTGGTGGGTTCCTGTAGTCCCAGCTACTTCGGAGGCTGAGGCAGGAGAATCGCTTGAACCTGGGAGGGGGAGGTTGCAGTGAGCTGAGGTTGTGCCACTGCACTTCAAGCTGGGCAGCAGAGCTAGACTCTGTCTCAAATTAAAAAAAAAAAAAAAAGAACCCTGAGGCCAAGGTCCATGTGTTATAATACTATTTTCTTGATAGTATCCAGCCTAGAGCCACGCATACAGTAGATTGGGTAACTGTTTGTATTTGGAAAGTACTTTGCTTGAATTTGGTGACTAAAATTTAAAAATACATTGCCAAGTCTATACTACAGACATCCTCCTGGGTGTTTTGTTCACATGTAAATTTATTTACCTGGATAATTTCAAGTAAGAAATAAAGGCAAACTAATAATAACTAGATACATTTCAATTTAAGGTCCCTGGTAAGATTTGAATAACCATTTCTTTATTGATTATTTAATGTGATTTGCTATTGTATTTTTTTCTATTAGTAAATATAAAATATTTTCCAGTGATGTAAATTAATATTTCAATTTTTTGTATAGGCAGGCAATACTTCCAAAAACGTATCAAAAGCAAAACAATTGATTGAAAAAGCAAAAGCTTTACACATCAGTAGGTCAAAGGTGACTGAAGAAATAGTGATTCCTTTAAGGCGCTCCTCTAGACATCAGACACTTTCTGAAAGGAAGAAATTGTCCAAAACAGAAGTAAGTATGATAAATATCTGTTGGTATAAATTATCTCCTATTTTGCTGTTTGGAGTGGGAGAAGGAAACTATTATAAAGTTATAAGGTAGGTTTGTGTGATAGCTTGAAGTGGTAGAGAGAATATTATTTTCAGTTTTGCTTTAAAAGCCTTCTGCTTTTTTTGTTTGAATCCTTCTTAAGTCACTCAAGATCTTTCATAGGCTGAACTACCTCTTCCTTTTTTTTTTTTGTTTTTTGAGACAGAGTTATGCTCTTGTTGCCCATGCTAGAGTGCAATGGCATGATCTCGGCTCACTGCGACTTCCACCTCCTGGGTTCAAGCAATTCTCCTCCCTCAGCTTCCCAGATAGCTGATATTACAGGTATATTTTTAGTAGAGATGGGGTTTCACCATGATTGGCCAGGCTGGTCTCGAACTCCTGAATTCAGGTGATCCACCTGCCTTGGCCTTCCAGAGTGCTGGGATTACAATCGTGAGCCACTGTGCCTGGCCCTTTTCCCCTTCTTCAAAACAACTCTTTGCTCTAGTCACACTAAATTGTTCATTTTTCCCTAAATGGTGCAGTTTTCACAGTATTCATTTTATTGTTATCAGCTTGAAATATGCATTCCAGGTACTCTCTTCTATGTGAGGAATTCCTGCTCAAGCTTTGAGATTCTGCCAACTGCCAGTACCTCCCCTTTTTAAAAAAATACTTAAATTGTGGCTGGGCATGACGACTCACGCCTGTAATCCCAGCACTTTGGGAGACCAAGGTGGGCGGATCATGAGGTCAGGAGTTAGACCAACATGGTGAAACCCTGTCTCTACTAAAAATACAAAAATTAGCCAGGTATGGTGATGTGAGCTTGTAATCCCAGCTACTCGGGAGGCTGAGTCAGGAGAATCGCTTGAACTGGAGAGGCAGAGGTTGCAGTGAGCCGAGATTGCGCCATTGTATTCCAGCCTGGGTGACAGAGTGAGACTCCGTCTCAAAAAAAGAAACAAGTTTAATTGAGATATAATTCATATACCATGCACTTCGCCATTTAAAGTGTACAATTCGGTGGCTTTTATATATTGATAGAGTTGTGCATTTATTACCATAGTCAATTTTAGAACATTTTCATTACTCCAAAAATAAACTCTTTTCTTCTTAGTTGTCACCCCACAATCTCCTCATTCCAACAGCCCTAGCTAACTACTAATCTGCTTCTGTCTCTGTAGATTTGCCTATTCTGGACATTTCATATAAATGGTATCATATAATGTGATTTTTTGTGTCAGACTACTATTGCTTAGGATGTATTTTCAGGATTTATGTTGTAGCCTTATATTTCTTTTTATTGCCAAATACCCCATTCATCAGTTGATTGACATTTGTGTTTCCACTTTTTGGCTATTCTGAATATTCTACCAACTCCTTCAAGCTTTGCTTGTATTCAAGACTCTTCTGGTGGATTATATAAAAAGAAAAAATAATTGCCTAAGCAATACATAAAAACAAAAAAAAAATAATTGCCTAAGCACAGTGGCTCATGACTGTAATCCCAGCACTTTGGGAGGCTGAAGTGGGCAGATCATGAGGTTAGGAGTTCGAGAACAGCCTGACCAACATGGTGAAACTCCATCTGTACTAGAAATATAAAAATTAGCCAGGCGTGGTGGCATGCACCTGTAATGTAATCCCAGCTACTCTGGAGGCTGAGGCAGGAGAATTGATTGAACCTGGGAGGCGGAGGTTGCAGTGAACTGAGATTGTGCCACTGTGCTCCAGCCTGGGTGACAGAGCAAGACTCTGTCTCAACAACAAAAATAAAAAATAAAACCAAATAAAATAATGAAAGCTATGCTGATGCCTTCAAGACAAATAGTTTCTTTACTTTTGTATATTTTTTTGTATTGATAGTGCACTCACCATGCTATATTATAACTAGTTTATCCGCTCATGGATTAGCTCTCCCTTTCTCCTCTATATTCAGATGTAACGTTTGAGGCCAATTCTTGAGTTTTGCCTGTGTGTTCCCAGTTTCTTTTATATTGCCTCACGTATGGTAAGTGCTCAGAAAATCTATGCTGATGACAGGAAAATAACAAACTTCATTCTTTTTTTTTTTGAGATGGAGTCTCACTCTGTCACCCAGGCTGGAGTGCAGTGGCGTGATCTCTGCTCACTGTAACCTCCTCATCCCAGGTTCAAGCAGTTCTCCTGTCTCAGCCTCCCGAGTAGCTGGGATTACAGGTGTGTGCCACCATGCCTGGCTATTTTTTTTGTATTTTTAGTAGAGATAGGGTTTCACCATGTTGGCCAGCCTGATTTTGAACTCCTGACCTCAGGTGATCCACCCGCCTCAGCCCCACAAAGTGCTGGGATTATAGTCGTGAACCACCGCACCCAGCTAACAAACTTCATTCTAATACATTTCTGGGGTATACAGTTCCAACAGGGCTATAACCAGACTTTTTATAAATTGGTCATATTGACTGTTTATTTGGAATACAGTCTGTTAGTTGCTTTTTAAAAATTTTCTGCATATGAATGCCAGGCCATATGTTAGTTCATTTATTTATTTATTTATTTGTGTTGAGACAGAGTCTCACTTTGTTGCCCAGGCTGGAGTGCAGTGGCAAGATCTCAGCTGACTGCAACCTCCTCCACCTCCAGGGTTCAAGCATTTCTCTCTCCTCAGCCTTCTGAGTAGCTGGGACTACAGGCACATGCCCCTACACCTGTGTAATTTTTGTATTTTTAGTAGAGACGGGGATTCACTATGGGAGGCCGAGGCGGGTGGATCACCTGAGGTCAGGAGTTTGAGACTAGCCTAGCCAACATGGCAAAACCCCAGCTCTACCAAAAATACAAAAATTAGCCAGGCATGGTGGTGCGTGCCTGTAGTTCCAGCTACCTGGGAGGCTGAGGCAGGCGAATCGCTTGACCCAGGTGGTGGAGGTTGCAGTGCTTCAGCCTGGGAGACAGAGTGAGATTCTGTCTCAAAACAAAACGAAACAAAAAAAACAAAAATAAAAAAGAGAGCAGATGCGGTGGCTCATGCCTGTAATCCCAGCACTTTGGGAGGCTGAGGCAGGTGGATCACTTGAGGTCAGGAGTTCAAGACCAGCATGGCCAAAATGGTGAAACTCTGTTTCTACTAAAAACACAAAATTAGCTGGGTGTGGTGGCGTGTGCCTGTAATTCCAGCTACTTGGGAGGCTGAGGCAGGAGAATCACTTGAACCTGGGAGGTGGAGGTTGCAGTGAGCTGAGATTGTGCCACTGCACTATAGCCTGGGCGACAAGAGCGAAATTACGTCTCAAAAAATAAAAATAAAAAAAAATTAAAAAGAAAGCCCATGGTCATAATAAACTCACTCTGATATCATATAAACTTGTATGATGTAAGCTTGGATTCCTGCTATTCTGTCATGTGTTTTCTGTTTCTATCAGGTAATATCTGATGGGGAGATGTATGGAGCTGGTAATTATTTTTTCTATGGTTTCTATCACTGTGATGCTTTTGAAATTTCAGTGACATTAATTATATGACTTAATTAAATTTCTTTCTCTTATTTTGTTTTAGGATTCAGTTATAATAATAGATTCAAGTCCTACTTCTTTAAAGCATCCAGAGAAAAATCAGAAGAAACTTCAGTGTTTGAATGATGTGCTAGGAAAAAAACTTAACACAGCCACTAAAAATGTACCTGGTAATAAGATTTAATAACATTTAGGATGTATATTAGAATGTTTGGGGTTTTTTGTTTTGTTTTGTTTTTGTGTTTGGGGTATTATTCTGAAGGTGCTCATGATTCAAATTTCGTATCTTATCTAAAACTTTAATTGTATTTCTATTTTAATAAGTAAAGTTATGATACAGTGAAGAGTTTTTTTTTGAATCAGAGTCTTGCTCAGTCACCTAGGCTGGTGTGCAGTGGCGTGATCTCTGCTCACTGCAACCTCTGCCTCCCGGGTTCAAGCGATTCTCCTGCCTCAGCCTTCCAAGTATCTGGGACTACAGGCCTGTGCCACCATGCCCAGCTATTTTTTGTATTTTTAGTAAGATAGGGTTTTACCATGTTAGCCAGGCTGGTCTCGAACTCCTGCCATTGAAGAGTTTTTCAGGCTGAGCGTGGTGGCTCACGCCTGTAATCCCAGCACTTTGGGAGGCCAAGGTGGGTGGATCACGAGGTCAGGAGATGGAGACCATCCTGGCCAACATGGTAAAACCCTATCTCTTCTAAAAATACAAAAAATTAGCTGGGTGTGGTGGCCTGTACCTGTAGTCCCAGCTACCCGGGAGGCTGAGACAGGAGAATTGCTTGAACCTGGGATGTGGAGGCTGCAGTGAGCCTAGATCTCACCACTGTACTCCAGCCTGGGTGACAGAGTGAGACTCCCTCTAAAAAAAAAAAAAGGTTGAGGGAGGAGTTTCAAAGATAAATTGAGCATATTTTAATTTAATGCATTTCTGTATATCTTTTGGCTTTGGTTAAGCTGGTGGTTCCTAAAACTGACTGATCATAAAAATCATCATCTGGGTAAATTAAAACATTTAATAAATCTTTTGGTCCTTCCCTAGTCATATTGAATAAGAATTTTCAGAGGTGGGTTGTAGGAATTTCTAGTTAAAAAAAAAAAAAGTTCCCCAGGAGATTCTGATATTGCCAGGTTGAAGGAACAGATCATTATATAGAATTTTTTTTTTTTTTTTGAGATGGTGTCTTGCTCTGTCACCTAGGCTGGAGTATAGTGGCACAATCTTAGCTCACTGCAATCTTCGCCTCCCAGGTTCAAACTATTCTCCTGCCTTAGCCTCCTGAGTAGCTGGGATTACAGGCACTTGCTACCATGCCCAGCTAATGTTTGTATTTTTAGTAGAGACGGGGTTTCACTATGTTGGCTAGGCTGGTCTCAAACTCCTGACCTCAAGTGATCTGCCTGCCTCAGCCTCTCAACGTGCTGGGATTACAGGCATGAGCCACCGTGCCCGGCTGAAATTTTTTAATTAAAAAATTAAATTTGTAAAAGCCAAAAAGATGTTTTGAAAGTTGCTGAAGGTAGAGATGGTAAACATTGATACTAACCAAAGTATTTATTTTTCTAAGGAAAAATGAAAGTCGCTCCTTTATTTTTTGCAAGGAAAGCACAAAAAGTAGCTGATCCTGTCCCTAGTTTTGATGAAAGCAGGTAAGACCAATACAAATGTTTAAATGCCAAAATATGTTTATGGAATGTATTTGCATTGATTTGTTTACTCTGATGAGAAAGCATGTGAATTATCATTTGAAGCTCTAGTTAAGTCCATTTTAAAAGATGACAGTATTGAGTTTGGGCCAAAAATCTAAAAAAAGAAAAAAAACTAAAAAAAAAGAAGAAGAAAATAAATAAATAAAAGATGACAATATTGACAGTGCTGCAACTGCTATTTGAATATCTTGTTTTTTTGTAAATGCTCTGCCCATCGCTAGATAAAACGGAATAATAGTCAAGCAAACCAGAAATACAAAAAGCTGATTATGAATTTTATTCAGTAAATATGTAATACCTACTAGTATGTACCAGGCACTGTTTCTGGTATCAGAGATGTTACGGGGTAAGACAGGACACATTTCCTGTCCTCTTGAGGCTTAAGCGGAGATGGGAGACAGTCTATGATTAAACATTCATTAGGCCAACAAATGAAAAATTGCAGTTGGACTAAGGAGAGGTAAATTTATATTGAGGCGGTTTGCTCTGATTAAAGAAGTCTTCACTGGGGAAATGACATCTTAACTGAAATCTGAATGATGGGCAGGAGTTCACTGGGGAGGAACTGTGTTTCAGCCAGAGAGAACAGTCTGTATAAAGTCCCTGTAACTGGAAGGAGCTGATTGAATGCTTGTGTGACTGGAGCACAAAGAGCAAGGGTGAGAGGTGGGTGCCAGCCAACATGGGACCCAGGAGCCATGTTAAGGGATTTTAGCATTATGTTAAGAGCAAATAAGAAGCAGCCAAAGGGTTTTAAATGTAAATATAGACATAAACAGATTTGGATTTTATAAGTTTAATCTGCCTGCTGGATAAAGAATGGCATGATCTTGGAGTATGTTTGAATTAAACAATTTTTTTTTAAAGGAAAAAAGCAAAAAAGAATTTAAAAAAATGGCATGGAAGAGGGGTTAGAGTGGATATAAGAGTCCAGGTGTTGTGAGATGATGGGGGTGAGGACTAGGTTGTTGGGGATGACATACGAAAAGATTCTGGGAGGTGTATTAAAAATCTCTTGATGATTAATTAGATTTGTTGGGGTGAGGGTGTGGGTGAGGAAGATATAATATGATGTGTAAGTTCTAGTTTATGCACCAGGATGGCATGATGGAAGAAGATCAGGTCTAGGAGCATCATGGGTTCAGATTATCTTTTCTTTCTGTTGCAGTTTTATTGAGGTATAATTACATATTGTTAAGCACACACAACTTAAGTATACAGTTTTGATAAGTGCATCTTATCAAGAAATAAAATCTTTCTTTTAGCTCAGGAAGGTTTTGTATCTTCTTTTCTATTATCCCCACCACCACCATCACGACAAGATTACCAAAATTTTCTGATTACTATTTCCATCAGTTAGTTTGATTTCTATTATCATAGATTAATTTTGTCTGTTCTGGAACATCACATAAACTTCATATACATACTATTTTGTGTCTGGCTGCTTTTGCATGCTGCTTTTGCATAGTATATATACCCACAAACACATACACCCATATTTTTTTTTTCTTTGGGGTGGAGTCTTGCTCTGTCGCCAGGCTGGAGTGTAGTGGTACAATTACGGTTCTCTGCAGCTGTGACCTCCCAGGCTCAGGTGATCCTCCCTCCCACCTCAGCCTCCCAAGTAGCTGACACTATAGGCATGTACTACCATGCCCAGCTAATTTTTCGTATTTTTTTTTCCTTTGGTAGAGATAGGGTTTGCCATGTTGCCCAGGCTGGTTTTGAACTTTTGGACTCAGGTGATCCACCTACCTTGACCTCCCAAAATGTTGGGATTACAGGCATGAGCCACGATGCACAGTCAACTCTATCAGTTCAAAGTATATATTTTGGTGAGCTTTGTCAGTTGTACACACGGTGAAACCACCACAATCAAGATACCAAATTATTTCTACTACCTGCCTCAGATGTGTCATGCTCTTTTACAGTCCATTCTCTAAGTGGCTCCAACCCAGCCAAATGCCAGTCTCTTTACTGTATACTAATTTATATATTTTCTAGAATTTTATGTTAATGAAATCATATAGTACATGCTCTTTTGTGTCTGGCATCTTGCAGTTGGCATCATGATTTTGAGATTTATTCATGTTGTCAAATACATCATTGGTTTTCCTTTTCTTTTTTCTTTTCTTTTCTTTTCGTGACAGGGTCTCACTCTGTTGCCCAGGCTGGAGTACAGTGGCATGATCTTGGCTCACTGCAACCTCCGCCTCCCAGGTTCAAGTGATTCTTGCGCCTCAGCCTCATGAGTAGCTGGGATTACAGGCACCTGCCACCATGCTTGCCTAATTTTTGTATTTTTAGTAGAGACAGGATTTCACCATGTTGGCCAGGCTAGTCTTGAACTCCTGACTTCCAGTGATCTGCCTGCCTGAGCCTCCCAAAGCGCTGGGATTACAGGCATGAACCTTCGCGCCTGGCCATATGTTTGCTGAGTAGTATTCATTGTATGGATATACCACTTTTTGTCTCTCCATGTACCTATTAATGGACATCTGAGTTGTTTCCTTTTGTCTTTTCCCTCTGCTTTAAGAATTAGAGTCTTGAACGGGCACATTGGCTCACGCCTGTAATCCTAGTACCTGGGAGACCGAGACGGGCGGATCATGAGGTCAGGAGTTCGAGACCATCCTGCCAATACGGTGAAACCTCGTCTCTATTAAAAATACAAAAATTAGCTGGGCATGGTGGCGGGCACCTGTAATTCCAGCTACTTGGGAAGTTGAGGAGGAGAACTGCTTGAACCTAGGAGGTGGAGGTTGAGTGAGCTGAGACCATGCCATTGCACTCCATCCTAGGTGACAGAGCAAGACTCTGTCTCAAAAAAAGAAAATAAAAGAGAGATGGAGTCTTGCTCTGTTGCTTAGCCTGGCCTTGAATTCCTGGGCTCAAGCAATCTTCCTTCCTCAGCCTCCAGAGCAGCTAGGACTGAGGCGTGCACCACTGCACCCAGGCTTTTCCAGTTTTAAGCTATTGGGAATAAAGCTGCTATGAACACTCACGTATAAGTCTTTGTGTGGATACACATCTTCATTTCTCTTTTTAATTTTATCTATTTTAATAGCTATGTAGTCATATTTCATAGTTTTAATTTACATTTTTCTTGTGTCTCCTGATGGTGAGCATCTGTCATGTGATTATTGGCTTTTGCATATCTTCCTTAGGGAAATCTTTTGCCCATTTTCTTATTGACTTGTCTTTCGTCTTGTTGAGTTGTGAGGGTTCTTTATATATTCTGACTACATGTCCTCTGTCAGATATATGTTTTGCAAATATATTACCTTAGCTTTTTATTTGTTGTATTTTTTGAAGTACAGAAACTTGATAAAGTCCAATTTATGGGTTTGACAAGCCTGACATTTAAAAGACACAGAGAACCTAGAATAGACAAGACACTCTTGAAAAAGAAGAAAAATTTGAAGGCCTCTGCACTACGTGATTTCAAGACATTGAACAAACCTACAGTAGTAAAAGTGTGTTGTGTTTGTATAAAAACAGAAAAATACCAGTCTGGGCAGCATTGTGGGACTTCATCTCTATTTAAAAAAATAATAAAAAATTAGCCAGGCATGGTGGTGTATGCCTATAGGCTCAGCTACTTGGGAGGCTGAGACAGGAGGATCACACGAGCCTGGGAGGTCATGGCTGCAGTGAGCCGTAATCACACCACTGCACTCAAGCTTGGGTGACAGAGCAAGACCTTGTCATTAAAAAAATAAAAAATTTTACTCTTCTTAAAAATTTGAAAATATAAAATAAATTTTTGTTTATTATAGAGACCATATAGTACTGTAGAACACTTGAAGCTATTTCCCCTATCTAGCTATACTTTCATATATGTTAACCAACCTCTGGCTATGTCTCCCTCTCCTCTCCTCTCTCCTACCTCGACTAACCACTATTTTATTCTCTACTTCTATCAGATTGTTTATTTTTTTTCTGAGATGGAGTCTTGCTCTGTTACCCAGGCTGGAGTACAATGGCACACTCTCGGCTCACTGCAACTTCCCTCTCCCAGGTTCAAGCGATTCTCCTGCCTCAGCCTTCAGAGTAGCTGGGATTACTTGTACGTGCCATCACACCTGGCTAATTTTTGTATTTTTAGTAGAGACCAGGTTTCACCATGTTGGTCAGCCTGGTCTTGAACTCCTGACCTTGTGATCCACCCGCCTTGGCCTCCCAAAGTGCTGGGATTACAGGTATGAGCCACCACGCCTGTCCTTTTTTTTAGACAGAGTCTTGCTCTGTTGCCCAGGCTAGAGTACAGTGGTGTGATCACAGCTCACTGCAGCCTCGACCTCCTGGGTTCAAGTGATCATGCTATCTCAGCCCCCTAAATAGCTGGAACCACAGATGTACACCATTATGTCCAGCTAATTGTTTTTTTGGTAGAGATGAGTTCTTGCTACATTACTCAGGCTAAGTTTAATTTTTTAAGCTTCCACATAGGAGTGAGAACATTTGGTATTTATCTTTCTGTTTGGCTTATTTCACTTAACATAATATTCTCCAAGCTCTAAGACATCTCTTACTAGAGATCTTGGATAGTTCAATTAGAAAAGAAGAATATGTAAAAGGACATAAAGGTTTGGAAAGGGAGAAGTAAAACCATCCTTATTTGCAAATGATATATTTTAAAAAATTATTTTAAAGAAATTATTATTTAAAAATATATAAGGGCAGGCACAGTAGCTCATGCCTGTAATCTCAACATGCCAGGAGGCTGAGGTGGGTGGGCAGATCTCTTGAGACCAGGAGGTCAAGGGTTAAGACAGCAGGACTGCTTTTTTTTTTTTTTTTTTTTTTTTTGAGACCAAGTATTGCTCTGTTTCCCAGGCTGGAGTGCAGTGGCATCATCTTGGCTCATTGCAACGTCTGCCCTCCGGATTCCAGCAATTCTCCTGCCTCAGTGTCCCAAGTAGCTGGGACTACAGGTGTGTGCCACCACGCTCAACTAATTTTTGTATTTTTTTGTTTGTTTGTTTGAGACGGAATCTTGCTCTGTTGCCAGGCTGGAGTGCAGTGGCGCAATCTCGGCTTACTGCAACATCCGCCTTCTAGGTTCAAGCGATTCTTCCACCTCAGCCTCCTGAGTAGCTGGGACCACAGGCATGTGCCACCATGCCTGGCTAATTTTTTTGTATTTTTAGTAGAGACAGGGTTTCACCGTGTTGTCCAGGTTGGTCTCGATCTCTTGACCTTGTGATCCACCCACCTCGGCCTCCCAAAGTGCTGGGATTACAGACATGAGCCACCATGCCCAGCCTAAATTTTGTATTTTTAATAGAGACAGGCTTTCATCATGTTGGCCAGGCTGGTCTTGAACTCTTGACCTCAGGTGATCCACCCGCATCAGCCTCCTAAAGTGCTGGGATTACAGGCATGAGCTACCATGCCTGGTCAGGAGGACTGCTTTAAGGAGTTCAAGACCAGCCTGGGCAACAAAGTGAGACCATGTCTCTAGGGAAAAAAAGTAAAACAAAAAATTAGCTGGGCATAGTAGTGCACACCTGTACTCCTAGCTACTTGGGAGGCTGAGGCAGGAGGATCACTTGAGCCCAGGAGTTTAGGGCTACACTGACCTATAATTGCACCACTGCATTCCAGCCTGGGCGAAAAAGCAAGACTCTCTCGTAAAAATAAGGTTAAAAAATAAGAAAAACAAGAACAAACAAAAAACAAGAAAAATTGTAGATCAGCTTTAGTAATCTCTTGCTTTCCTGGTAACTTGATGAATTTCTGTGTATGTATTAATTAATTATTTTTAGAGGTGGGGTCTCGCTGTGTTACCCAGGCTTGTCTTGAATTCCTGGCCTCAAGTGATCCTCCTCCCTCAGCCTCCAAGTAGCTGGGAGTACAAGTGTAAGCCACTACACCTGGCTGAATCTGTGCTTTTAAAGAAAATTCTTGCTAAATGGCAGCCTAAAATGGGGAAAGCATCTGTTTGAGCATGCTATTATCTTACCTGCATTTGATTTACCTAGCAGAATTGTTTGAAGAAATAAGTTTGCTAATTTTAGACTAGTTATACTTTGATTTCTTAAGTTATTCTTATGTTCCTAAATCCGTGTACCATGAAATCTTTTTTCTTTTTTGAGACAGTCTTGCTCTCACCAGACTGGAGTGCAGTGGTGTGATCTTGGCTCACTGTAACCTCCACCTCCTAGGTTCAAGCAATTCCCCTTCCTCAGCCTTCCAGGTAGCTGGGACTATAGGTGTGCACCACCATGCCCAGCTAATTTTTTTGTGTTGTGGTAGAGACGGGGTTTCACCATGTTGGCCAGGATGGTCTTGATCTCCTGACCTTGTAATCCTCCCGCCTTGGCCTCCCAAAGTGCTGGGATTACGGGCCTAAGCAACCACACCCAGATGAAAGATTTTAATTTTAATTTTAATTTAATTTAATTAATTTATTTATTTTGAGACGGAGTCTTGCTCTGTCACCAGGCTCGAGTACAGTGGCACGATCTCAGCTCACTGCAACCTCCGCCTCCTGGATTCAAGTGATTCTCCTGCTTTAGCCTCCCAAGCAGCTGGGATTACAGACGCGTGCCACCACGCCCAGCTAATTTCTGTATTTTTTGTAGAGATGGGTTTCACCATGTTGGCCCAGATGGTCTCCATCTCTTGACCTTATAATTTGTCTGCCTTGGCCTTCCAAAATGCTGGGATTACAGGCGTGAGCCACCGCACCCGGCCCTAAGATTTTTAAAAAATAATTTATGTTGAAATAACTTTAAATTTACGAGAGGTGCCAGAATGCTACAGAGACTCCGTGTATGTCCTTCACCTTCCCCACATTCTTGACCTTTTCTTGTTTTTGTTTTTTTCTTGAGACAGAGTCTTGCTCTGTCACCCAGGCTGGAGTGAAATGGTGCGATCTTGGCTTACTGCAACCTCCACCTTCCATGTTCAAGCAATTCTCCTGCCTCAGCCTCCCGTGTAGCTGGGATTACAGATGCCCACCACCATGCCTGGCTAATTTTTTGTTTTTAGTAGAGAGAGTTTTGCCATGTTGGCCAGGCTGGTCTCGAACTTCTAATGTCAGCTGATCCACCTGCCTGGACCTCCCAAAGTGCTGGGATTACAGGTGTGAACCACCGCACCCTGACCATTTTTATTAAAGAGTGCAGATTTTATGTTCTATAGGATGACCCTCAACCTAGGTCTGTCTGTTTTCCTTATAACCAGACCCAGCTCATACAGTCTTGTCAGGATTACCACAGAAACAGTGCCCTGCTCTCCTTGGTGCATCATGCACAGAGGCATATCAGCTGGACATGTTGATATCTGCCAGATTTGTCCATCTTAAATTTATCCTTTTCCCTTTGAAATTGACTAATATTTTGTGGAACAGAAATTCTAAGATTATGCCAGTATCTTTTTATTCTCTTTTTCTTTTTCATTTTTTGAGATAGGGTCTCACTCTGTCACCGAGGCTAGAGTGCAGTGGCACGATCTCAGTCCCTGAAACCTCTGCCTCCCGGGTTCAAGCGATTCTTGTGCCTCAGCCTCCCAAGTAGCTGGGATTACAGGTGTGCACCACCACACCTGGCTAATTTTTGTATTTTTAGTAGAAACGAGGTTTCGCCATGTTGGCCAGTCTGTCTCAAACTTCTGGCCTCAAGTGATCTGCTCGCTTCGGTCTCTTAAAGTGCTGTGATTACAGGCATGGCCACCTTGCTCAGCCTCTTTTTCTTTTTTAAAAATAGAGAATAGATCTTACTATTTTGCCCAGGCTGGTCTTGAACTCCTGGCTGGGATTACAAATTTGAGCCATTGCACCTGGCTAAGTGCCAAATTCTTGTTTCTCATCAAACCTGCAATTATTGGTCTTGATATTGATGAGATCCACATGATGATGGTTTCCAAATGCTGATTCTCCATTGCAGTCATTCTTTCTCTATTTGTTAGTTGGCTGCTATAAGGAGCTTTTGTATCTCCTCAGTTTATCTGTTTATTCTCTTATCTCTTCATTTTTAATTTATTCAATGGATTGTAATCCATTCATATTACTTATTTTGGTACTCAAATTATTTTTAATTTGGCCAGTGTGAGCTCTTCAGCTTGGTTTCTATGGTTCCTTTGACATGTCCTCATAATTTATTGAGCATTTCTTTTTTTTTTTTTTTTATTAAAAAAATTATTTTAACTTTTCTTTTTTTTTTTTTAATAGAGACGGGGTTTCGCCATGTTGGCCAGGTTGGTCTCTAACTCCTGACCTCAGGTGATCTGCCCGTCTCAGCCTCTCAAAGTGCTGGGATTACAGGCGTGAGCCACCATGCCCAGCCCGAGCATTTCTTAAGTTCTGGAACAGGAAGATATTCTAGGCCTCTCTTTTACCTGCCTTGTCTCAGCTCTTCGGTAAGACATTTCTCTACGGACCCCTGGTTCTTTTTTGTGGGGGTGCTCATTAAGCTCATTGCTCCTGATGTGGCAATCCTTCTAGGCTTCTTCACTAGATAAAAGTTAGGATATTGTGTTTGTCTGTTTTGAATTGCCATAAATGAATACCTAAGACTAGGTAATTTATAAAGAGGTTTATTTGGCTCACAGCTTTGCAGGTTGTATAAGCATAGCACCAGCATCTGCTCAGCTGTTAGTTAGGCCTCAGGAATCTTTAACTTATGGCAGAAGGGGAAGGGAGAGCAGACGTGTCAGTCACACGGTGAAAGAAGTAGCAAGAGAGAGGAGGTGCCAGCCTCTATTAAACAACCAGCTCTCTGGTGAACTAATAGCTAGAGAACTTACTCATTACTGTGAGGACAGCACCAGGCCATTAATGAAGAATCTGCCCCCATAACCCCAGACACCTAAGCCTGCCTCAACATTGGAGGTTATATTTCTTTCCTTCTTTTTTTTTTTTTTTTTTGTGACGGAGTCTTGCTCTGTTGCCCAGTTGCCCAGGCTGGAGTGCAATGGCATGATCTTGGCTCACTGCAACCTTCGTCTCCCAGGTTGAAGTGATTCTGCCTGCCGCAGCCTCTCAAGTAGCTGGGATTACATGTGCCTGCCATCACGCCTGGCTAATTTTTGTATTTTTAGTAGAGATGGGGTTTTGCAGTGTTGGCCAGACTGGTCTTGAATTCCTGACCTCAGGTGATTCACCCACCTCAGCTTCCCAAAGTGCTGAGATTATAGGCATAAACCACCATGCCCAGCCTATATTTCAATATGAGATTTGGAGGGAACACACATCCAAACCATATCAGATGTATATGTGTGTGTATATATATATATACATACACATACACATTCAAAACTATTTTCTATGTGTGTAATATGTGTATATGTATGTAATATATGTGTAACATATGATACATTCTATATAATAGGTATATTTTATATTAGTACCTTGTACCCATCTCCTTAATACTTACTTTCTGCTATAGGGACATACTAATTTAACTACAATTTTTTTTTTTTTGAGACGGAGTCTTGCTCTGTCGACAGTCTGGAGTGCAGTGGCACAGTCTCGGCTCACTGCAACCTCCGCCTCCTGGGTTCAAGCAGTTCTTCTGCCTCAGCCTCCCAAGTAGCTGGGACCACAGGCATGTGTCATCACGCCTGGCTAATTTTTGTATTTTTAGTAGAGGCAGGGTTTCACCATGTTGGCCAGGATGGTCTCAATTTCTTGACCTTGTGATCTGCCCACCTTGGCCTCCCAAAGTGCTAGGATTACAGACGTGAGCCACCACACCTGGCCTTAACTACAATTTTACCCATCTTTTCCTCCTTCCCTCCAATTAACAGTAAAAAAAACACACCTCCTCTTTTCAAAAATTAATTTTTCTGTCTGGCTTTATATCTCATTTCCCCTTCATTTCACTCAAAGAGGAAAGGAAGACAGAAATACAGAAAAAGATTTTGTAGTCTCTTTTGAATTACCAGCCCAAATATCCAATTGCACAGAATATTGCCATTCTTGCTGTTTCTACAGACAGGCTAGGAAGGGCATATAAGCTGTGACACACCACCCCAACCTCCTCCTTCTACCACTCTAGCCTCCCATTCTCCCCCATCCTTTTGCCACCATCCCACTCCTGCCACTGTAGTCAGCTTTCCTGTGATTTGCAATCTGAAGATAAACTAGGCAAAACTGAGACAATAAGGACCCTACTCTTCCTGCTGTTACATTGGAAACACTGTTACATCAGAAGTTCTTGTATTAACTTTATGAAATATGACACTGATTTTCTTTCCTGAATGTTTAACAAGAAAACAAAGACGAGGGAAAAACTCACCTACCACCCAAAGATAGCCCCCATTAACATTTTGGTGGATGTCCTTTAAGTTATTTTTTTCTACACATATTTATTTTTATTTAATTTCTTAACATGGGTAGACTTTCAGTTTTGTGATAAGCAAAAAAGAATGTGACCAGCTTATATTTTAGCTAATTTTATTACCTAAATGTATTAAATAACTTTAATAAAATTAATATTTGTCAGTATTTTTGCCGGGTGCGGTGGCTCACGCCTGTAATCCTAGCACTTTGGGAGGCCAAGGTGGGTGGATCACAGAGTCAGGAGTTCCAGACCAGCCTGGCCAAGATGGTGAAACCCCGTCTCTACTAACAATACAAAAATTAGCTGGGCGCAGTGGCACACGCCTGTAGTCCCAGCTACTCAGGAGGCTGAGGCAGGAGAATTGCTTGAACCCAGGATGCGTAGGTTGTAGTGAGCGGAGATTGTGCCATTGCACTCCAGCCTGGGTGACAGAGTGAGACTCTGTCTCAAAAAAAAAAAAAGTATTTGTCAGTATTTTATATAAAATTACATAAGATATAAAATTATATGATATAAAATTTTTATAACATACATACATTATATAATTATATTTTATACATAAAGTTAATATTTAAATATTTTACATAAAATTTCCTAATATATATTTTATATATAGGTAAATTTCTGCCTTCCAGCCTCAAGCAGTTCTTGTGCCTCAGTCACCCGAGTAGCTGGGATTACAGGCACCATGCCACCACGCCTGGCTAATTTTTTGTATTTTTAGTAGCGATGGGGTTTCAACATGTTGACCAGGCTGGTCTTGAACTCCTTGTCTCAAGTGGTCCACCCACCCACCTCAGCCTCCCAGAGTACTTGTATTACAGGCCTGAGCCACCATGCCCAGTGCTAAAAATGTTTATTTTCTAGATACTATAGTTTATTCTTTTGTTTATAACCTTAGCTTTTCTTTTTCAAATCATTTTCTTAAAAGTCAAGATATATGTGAAAAATCTCTGGATTGTGATGTTCAATGTAAAGCAAAGCGTGACTTCCTAATGAGTGGTTTGCCAGATTTGTTGAAACGGCAAATTGCAAAAAAAGCTGCTGCATTGGATGTGTACAATGCAGTGAGTACAAGCTTCCAGAGAGTCGTTCATGTACAACAAAAGGATGATGGTGAGTTTGTTTTTTATAATTGAATATTTACTCTTCCAACTGTTAGAAGTAACATTCAACTATGTCAGTTGCTTAAAGATGAGGCTGAGGTTTAATTATCATTCTTTTTTTTTTTTTTTTTTGAGATGGAGTTTTGCTCTTGTTGCCTAGGCTGGAGTGCAGTGGTGCAGTCTCTGCTCACCACAACCTTTGCCTCCCAGGTTCAAGCAATTCTCCTGCTTCTGGGATTACAGGCACATTCCACCATGCTTGGCTAATTTTGTATTTTTAGTCGAACTCCCGACCTCGGGTGATCCACCTGCCTCCGTCTCCCAAAGTGCTGGGATTACAGGTGTGAGCTACCATGCCCAGCCTAATTATCATTCTTATGGTGATTTCAGTGTGAATTCTAAGGACAATTTCCCTCACTATTTGTGGGTTTGGTTTCAGGACCCACTTGTGGATACCAGCACTCATGGATGCTCAGGTATCCAGAGTAAAATGATATAGGCCGGGTCCTGTGTCTCATCCCTGTAATCCCAGAACTTTGAGAGGCCAGTGCGGAGAATAGCTTGAGTCCAGGAGTTTGAGACCAACCTGGGCAACACAGTGAGATCTTATCTCATATTAAATGAGCTAAGCATGGTGGTGCATGCCTGTAATCCCAGCTACTCTGGAGGCTGAGGTGGGAGGATCACTTGAGTCTAGGAGGTCCAAGCTGCAGTGAGTTGTGATCATGCCACTGCATTCCAGCCTAGGTGACAGAACGAGATCCTGTCTCAAAAAAAAAAAAAATCTAGCTTCTGTATGTGGGAATTTCCCAGCTAGTTTTTCCAGTAATTTATTCTACTTTTCCTTATTTTCCATCTCTGCCACTGGCCATTCAATTGATTAAGGCCTTCTGGTTATTTTTACCAGTACAGCTTTAAATAGCAATTTCTAATAATATGTTCCACTACAGAAATTAGTTATACTTTTCCTGCCTCATTTTGATAAACTAATTTTTACAGGAGTGCTGCCATAAAACTTAGCATATCTGTTTGTAGATTGATCAGAGAGGCAAACACAGAGGGAACCTCTCTCTTTTAAAACCTTCAAAATTACTGAACACATACTATTGTCTGAAATTCTGCTGAGCAATTCATATAGCTATCTAGTTTAATCCCGATAACAACTCTTAAGAGGTTGAGAATTATTATTATCACCCTCACTTTGAATGTGAGGAAGAAGAAACTAAGATTTAGGATCTTGCCGGTGCTCACAAGGTTAGTAAGTGGCAGAGGTTGGGTTTGAATCCAGGTCTGACTTAAAAGTAGACCAGGATGCTGATGCTAACTGCCTCCTAAAAGTTTTGTTTTGTTTTGTTTTGTTTTGTTCTTTGAGAGTCTCGCTTGTCACCCAGGCTGGAGTGCAACGGCGAGATCTCAGTTCAGTGCAATCTCTGCCTCCCGAGTTCAGGCAGTTCTTTTGCCTCAGCCTCCTGAATAGCCAAGATTACAGCTGCTTGCCATCACGTCTGGCTAATTTTTGTATTTTTTTTTTTATTGTACTTTAGGTTCTTGGGTATAATTTTTGTATTTTTAGTAGAGACAGGGTTTCACCATGTTGTCTAGGTTGGTCTGGAACTCCTGACCTCAAGTAATCCACCTGCCTTGGCCTCCCAAAGTGCTGGAATTAGAGGCATGAGCCACTGTACCCAGCCCTCCTAGAAGTTTTAACCTGAGTATCAAGGTTGATTTAAAAAGAAAGGAAAGTTTGTTAACATTTGTTTATTTTTAATAACTGGGAGGGAAGTCTAGGTGATTTTTTTTTTTTTTTTTTGAGGCAGAGTCTTGCTCTGTCGCCAGGCACCAGGCTGGAGTACAGTGGCGCAATTTTGGCTTACTGCAATCTCTGCCTCCTGGGTTCAAGCAATTCTCCTGCCTCAGCCTCCCTAGTAGCTGGGACTACAGGCGCACACCACCACGCCCAGCTAATTTTTGTATTT
The DNA here is from genome assembly GCA_963574635.1 of Cheracebus regulus. Classification (NCBI taxonomy): domain Eukaryota; kingdom Metazoa; phylum Chordata; class Mammalia; order Primates; family Pitheciidae; genus Cheracebus; species Cheracebus regulus. The sequence continues at coordinate 46,152 of CAUYQU010041854.1, forward strand.
TTTAGTAGAGACAGGGTTTCACCATGTTGGCCAGGATAGTCTCGATCTCTTGACCTCGTGATCCGCCCGCCTCAGCCTCCCAAAGTGCTGGGATTCCAGGTGTGAGCCACCGTGCCTGGCTGTGATTTTTATTAATTGTATTTGTTGGAGGTTAGGATTTTTCTTCCCTTTCTAGTCATTGGGTTTTCGATACTTTTGTGTTAATTATATAGTTGTCAAGTCTTTTCATGTTTACATATTTGACTTTCAGTAAATGGTTAGTGTATAAATAAGGTTAATTAAGATTTTTTTCTGTTTTTCTTTAGGGTGCTGTTTGTGGCATTTGAAACCACCCCCTTGTCCTCTCTTAACTAAATTGAAAGAACTGAACACTGAAGTAACAGATCTCTCAAAATGCGTTATTGCTCTTGGTGAATTTTCTACATTGAATTCAAAGTTGAAAAGCAGTAATTCTGCTGCTGTGGTAAGTATTAAAGAGTTCATCCATTGTAGAGTGTTTCCCCTACATCTTGCAGAGGAAAAATATTTTTGGATATCTACTCTTGTAGCCTCCAGTTTTGTCCTAGAGTTTAATTTTAACAAAATCTAATTGTAGTACATATTTTTAAAAAATACTCATAGAGCTTTAAAAACATTTTAAGAATTAATGATAGCCAGTTCTGAAAGAATATTAGATTACATAGCACATTTAGATACTTTATAAGTTAGCTTTATAATCTAATAGATATAATTAGTTCAAACAGAGAAAAATAAAAGTAAATTAATTATTCGTAAGCTTTATATTTAGTGACTAAAGCTAATCTCTTTTTTTTTTTTGAGAAGGAATCTTGCTCTGTTGCCCAGGCTAGAGTGCAGTGGCACGATCTTGGCTCACTGTAACCTCTGCCTCCAGGTTCAAGCAATCCTCCTGCCTCAGCCACCCTTGTAGCTGGGATTATAGGCATGTGCCACCTGGGATTATAGGCATGTGCCACCAGGCACATGCCCGGCTAACTTTTGTATTTTTAGTAGAGATATAGTTTTGCCATGTTGGCCAGGATGGTCTCGAACTCCCGATCTCAGGTGATCCACCTGCCTCAGCCTCCCAAAGTGCTGGGATTACAGGCATGAGCCACCATACCCGGCCTAAAGCTAATCTTACATTGATACTGATTTATGATGGACAGAAAGTGCTTGGTAATATTGTAATTAACATAAATAGTTGATGTTGATCTGTTACTGTGCATTTTGTTCTTTATTGCAGTTCATGAGGACAAGGAAGGAATTTACTGAAGAAGTAAGAAATCTTTTGCTTGAGGAAATTAGGCGGTCAAATCCTGAATTTTCCTTGAGAAATTATTTTCCCTTACTTCTACAAAAACGAATTGAGCACCAAGTACTTTCTTCTGAGTGTCATAGTAAACAAGGTTAGTGATAATTATTATCATTTATGTTAACATATGAGTTTGGAGTTTTTATGTATTTTTTTAAATTTTTATTTCTGAGATGGAGTCTTGCCCTGTCACCGGGGCTGGAGTGCAGTGGCGCAACTTTGGCTTACTGCAACCTCCGCCTCCCGCGCTCAGGCGATTCCTGTGTCTCAGCCTCCTGAGTAGCTGAGTCCACAGGCATGAGCCACTGCACTCAGCTTATTTCATTTTAAAATTTTTATTTATTTTTTTGAGACCAGGTTATGAGACTAGCTAGTTTTTGTATTTTTCTTAGGGACCATGTCTTTCCATGTTGCCCAGGCTGGTCTTGAACTCTTGGGCTCAAGTGATCCTTCTGCCTTGGCCTCCCAAAGTGCTGGGATTACAGTCATGAGCCACCATGCCCAGCCTAACATGTCAGTTTTGAAAACACTTAACCATTGACTCTTGGAAGTGTTCACCATAGGCAACATTGCTTATAGTTGGCAGGGAGAATTGTTCAGCTGAAGTAAAAGTATCTTGTACAATGCAATGTGCAGTGTTAATCCCTGTCAGTTTCCAAAAATGCCAACCCAAAGATAGCTTAATTATGTTAAAATATTAATCATTTATTTAAGGAATGCCTTAGATAATTTTAGCTTAAATAGCTTTAATTTAATTTAATACTTTTTTAGACTGTGCAAAAGACAGCCTAAGTATTAAGATCTCCAGCTTGCTTTCAGTATGTTGTATTTGATTCTTGGCTTTTCATTTTATTTAATTAATTAATTTATTTACTTTTTGTGATAGAGTCTTGCTGTCACCCAGGCTGAAGTGTAGTGGCATGATCTTAGCTCACTGCAACCTCTGCCTCCCGGGTTCATGTGATTCTGGTGCCTCAACCTCCCTAGTAGCTGGGATTACAGGTGCTGCCACCATGCCCAGCTAATTTTTATATTTTTTTAGTAGAGATGGGGTTTCACCATGTTGGTCAGGCTTGTCTCGAACTCCTGACCTCAAGTGATTCACTTGCCTTAGCCTCCCAAAGTGCTGGGATTACAGGCATAAGCCACCAAACCTGGCCTATTAATTAATTTATTTATTTATTGAGACAGAGTCTTGCTCTGTCCCCCAGGCTGAAGTGCAGTCGCGCGATCTTGTCTCACTGAAGCCTCTGCCTCCCGGGTTCAAATGAATCTCCTGCCTCAGCCTCCTGGGTAGCTGGGATTACAGGCACGTGCCACCAGGCCCAGCTAATTTTTGTATTTTTAGTAGAGATGGGGTTTCACCACGCTGGCCAGGCTGATCTCAAACTCCTGACCTCAGGGGATCTTCTTGCTCAGCCTCCCAAAGTACTGGGATTACAGGCGTGAGCCACCGCACCCAGGTTACTTATTTGATTTTTAAGAGACAAGGCCTCATTTTGTGGCCCAGACTAGAGTACAGTGGTGTAGTCATGGCTCCCTGCAGCCTCAACCTTCTTGGTTCATGTGATCTTTCTACCTCAGCCTCCTAAGTAGCTGGGACTACAGGTACACGTCACCACTCCTGGCTAATTTTTATATTTTTAGTAGAGATGGGGTTTCCTCATGTTACCCAGGTTGGTCTCAAACGCATAGACTCAAGCAATCTGCCCATCTCAACCTCCCAAAGTTCTGGAATTACAGACATTGGCCACTGCACCTGGCTTGCTTTTTCATTTTAAAGTTATAAAATTATTGGATACTTGGAAGTGATATTGATATTAATGTTTTTTGTTGATTAGTAAGCACATGCATTTCTTTAATTCCCAAAGTAGAACTAGAGCCAGATGTCAACCATAAAGAAACCAAAAGAAAACGAGTGGAAGCAGAAAATTCTAAGTCAAAAAGAAAGAAACCAAATGAGTATTCAGAAAATCTGGAAAAGACCAATAGGAAGTCAGAAGAACTTGGCAAAAGAATCAACTCTTCTGGGATAAAGCGAGATTCTTCCAAAAGTATGTTTTCTAAAACCCACTCCCAGAAGAAACAGATTGCTTTGACTACATCTAAAATGGAAACCAAAACAGTTGAAGATTTTGATATTCTTTTTTTAAAAATTTAATTGAATTGTATTTTAATTTCAGATTTCATTTTTCTTTTTTGGAGACGGAGTTTCACTCTTGTTGCCCAGGCTGGAGTGCAATGGCACGATTCTAGCTAACTGCAACCTCCCTCTACCTCTTGGGTTCTATTTTTTTTTTTTTTTTTTAAAGACGGGGTTTCACCGTATTGGTCAGGCTGGTCTTGAACTCCCGACCTCAGGTGATCCGCCCGCCTTGGCCTCCAAAGTGCTTGGATTACAGGCGTGAGCCACCACGCCCGGCCTCACCTCTTGGGTTCTAGTGATTCTCCTGCCTCAGCCTCCTGGGTACCTGGGAATACAGGTCCCTGCCTCCACGCCCAGATAATTTTTGTATTTTTAGTAGATACAGGCTTTCACCATGTTGGCCAGGTACTTCTTGAACTCCTTACCTCAGGTGATCCACCTGCCTTGGCCTCCCAAAGTGCAGATATTGATATTCTAATAATTAGATAATGACAATCTACCAGAAATATTAATGTCTTCCATTCCTGGCAAATTAGAGTTTTTCCTTCTTGTCCTAGAACTCTTTTGTTTTTTAACTTTTCATTCTTTCCTTCTCCTTTTTATATGTGCTTATTCCAACTTTCAAACAATAAATATGTATTTGAAATAAGTGAAATCTCGCAGATTATGGGCTTACAAATAACCCTATTAACAGATAAGTGTTTAATCTTTGATTTTTCTGTGCTTCTATAAATATATGTGCTTTTATTTTCTTATTTTTTATTTTTTAAGACAGGGTCTCGCTCTGTTGCCCAGGCTGGAGTGCAGTCGCCTGATCTCAGCTCACACAACCTCTGCCTCCCTGGTTCAAGTGATTCTCCTGCCTCAGCCTCCTGAGTAGCTGGGATTACAGGCATGAGCCACCACATCCAGCTTATCTTTGTAGAGACAGGGTTTCACTGTGTTGCCTGGGCAGGTCTTGAACTCCTGAATTCAAATGATCTGCTCACTTTGGCCTCCCAAAGTGCTGGGATTACAGGCATGAGCCATTGCACCTGGCCAACGTATGTGCTTTTAAAAAAATCTGGTATTGGTTGAGGGTGGTGGCTCACACTTGTAATCCCATCACTTTGGGAGGTTGAGGCGGTGGGATCACGTGGTCAGGAGTTCGAGACCAGCCTGACCAACATGTTGAAACCCCATCTCTACTAAAAATACAAAAATTAGCCAGGCATGGTGTGTGCCTGCAATCCCGCTACTCGGGAGGCTGAGGCAGGAGAATGGCTTGAATCCAGGAGGTGGAGTTACAGGGAGCCAAGATTGCATCATTGCACTCCAACCTGGGTGACAGAGAAAGACTCCATCTCCAAAAAAAAAAAAGAAAAGAAAAAATGTGTATTGTGCTTACTTCAGCAGCACATACACTAAAATCGGAATAATATAGAGAAGATTAGCATGGCCCCTGTGCAAAGATGACAGTTGTTTGTTTGTTTGTTTGTTTGTTTAGTAGAGATAGGGTTTTGCTATGTTGGCTGTTCTCAAACTCCTGACCTCAAGTGAAGGGATGTCAATTTTAAAATTAAAAATTTAAAAAACCAGGGGCGGTAGCTCATGCCTCTAATTTCAGCATTTTGGGAGGCCGAGGCGGGTGAATCACCTGAGGTCAGGAGTTTGAGACCGGCCTGGCCAACATGGCAACCTTGTCTCTACTAAAAATACAATAATTAGCTGGGTATGGTGGCACACACCTATAATCCCAGCTTCTTGAGAGGCTGAGGCAGGAAAATCATTTGAACCTGGATGGCAGAGGTTGCAGTGAGCCGAGATCTCTCCACTGCACTCCAGCCTGGGCAACAGAGCAAGACTCCATCTCAAAAATAAAAAAATTAAAAAAAAATAGTGCTGATAAACAAGTGAGTATTTGTATCTTTTTGGTAGAACAATTTATTTTCCTTTAGGTATATACCCAGTAATGGGATTGCTGGGCCAAATGGTAATCCTAAAAGAAAAGAAAACAAATGTTTAAGTGTGCACTTTAAAATTTTAATAAGATTATGGTGCCTTTTTTTTTTTTAGGGGAAGGGTTTGGTGTGAAGAATTTTAAATGTAACATTGTTTTAAAATTACCTCGTTGGCATTTTGTAAATATAAATATTTCTGCAGATACCTACTGTGACATTGTAACAATAATATCAATGACTAAGAATTTATGTATGTTTATGTCAAGGAATATGTTTAATTTTTTTGTTTGTTTTAGATTCTGGAACTGAAGACATGCTTTGGACAGAAAAGTATCAACCTCAGACTGCCAGTGAACTCGTAGGAAATGAGTTAGCTATAAAAAAGTTACACAGGTTGGTAAAATTTGTAAAGGAATTGAGAAATAGTTTACAAACTTAGTTTTACTATTTTTATTTTGAAATTTTAGTTTTAAAGTAATATATCTTATGATAAAATCTTTTAAAAACTGGTAGAATTTTAAGTGAAAAGTAGGTCTTTTCTTACATTCCTACTCTTCTGAGATAATCATTTAAATTTCTTGTAAAATCTTCCAGAAAAATATTTTATGCATATGTTAGTTCTTCCTTTCTAACAAATGGGATCACATTACTATTAATTCAGGTCCCTGGTCCTTTGTCTTCAGTTCTCACATCCAAAACATTCTGAATATTTTTAAATAAAAATATTAAGTGATGGCTGGGTGTGCTGGCTCACACCTGTAATCCCAGCACTTTGGGAGGCCAAGGTGGGCTGATCACTTCAGGCCACGAGTTTGAGACCAGCCTGGCCAACATGGCAAAACCCTGTCTCTACCAAAAATACAAAAATTAGCTGGGCATGGTGATACTTGCCTGTAATCCTGGCTACCACAGAGGCTGAGGCATGAGAATCACTTGAGCCCAGGAGGCAAAGGTTGCAGTGAGCTGAGATTGTGCCAGTGCACTCCAGCCTGGGCTAGAGTGATACTCTGTCTCAAAAAAAAAAAAAAACAAAAAAAAAAACAACTTAAGTGATTGTGGATGTACTGCCTAGACCCTATTAGGAGTATTATGTCATATGCAGTATATGTACCAAATAACCTTTTAAGTATCTGAAAAATTATGAATTCTAAAACAATCTGGCCCAAAGGATTTCATATAAGAATTTATGGACCCATAATTAATTGCATGAAGTTGGTACTGTTCTAAGTACTTGTATTAGTCTCAATTCATTTTATCCTTAGAACAATACTCTGAGCAGTTGGGTACAGTGGCTCATGCCTGTAATCTCTGCTTTGGTAGGCTGAGGCAGGAGGATTGCTTGTGGCTGGGAGTTTGAGAGCAGCCTAGGCAACATAGGGAGACCCCATCTCTACAAAAAATAAAATAGTTAGGCATGGTGGCATGGACCTGGTTTCTGAGCTATTCAGGAGACTGAGGTGAGAGTATCACATGAGTCCAAGAATTCGAGGCTGCAGTGAGCTATGATTGTATCCCTACACTCCAGTGACAAAGCAAGGCTGTCTAAAAAAAAAAAAAAAACTATAAACATAAATTCTGTTCTCATCTCATAGATGAAGAAACCAAGGCCTAGAGAGGCTGAGTTATTTGTCCAAGGTCACACAGGTAGAAAGTGATGGAACTGGGATTTAAACTCAGGCATTCTACCTCCAGATTAGAATTTAATCTTTCTGTTGTACATTGTATATTAAGTATCTTTCATGTAATTACACAATATACCACAGTTCTTCTGTGTGTGTGAGAGAGACAGGGTCTTGCTCTGTTGCCCAGGCTGGAGTGCAATGTTGCAATCTCGGCTCACTGCAACCGTCACCTCCCATGCTGAAGTCATCTTCCCACCTGAGCCTCCCAAGTAGCTGCGATTACAGGCATGTACCACCATGCCTGGCTAATGTTTGTATTATTTGTAGAGACAGGTTTTGCTGTGTTGCCCAGGCTGGTCTCAAACTCCTGGGCTCAAGCAATCCACCTGCCTCTGCCTCCCAAAGTGCTGGGATTACAGGCCTGAGCCACCATGCCTGCCCTGCCATCTCAGTTCTTTTTAATTGCTGTGTACTGGTTTCTAAGTGAGTGTACTATAATGTATCCTTTTCCCCACTGGTATACTTTTATGTTTTTCCTGTTAGAGGCTAATATAAACAATGCTGCAGTGAATACTCTTACACACATAGTCTTGTATATTTTGGCAGAAACTACTTCACTTTAAAAATGTTCCTGTCCATGTAAAAATATTTTACTCTTTAGTTGATTCACAAGCACTATGGATTGCTTAGAAACTAACCATATGCCATAACTTTCCCCCATAATCATTTTAACAGAAAGTCTAAGAGATAGCTATATTCTGTGAATTATTTTTATTACATTTTCTTGTGGCAGTTGGTTGAAAGACTGGAAAAGAAGAGCTGAATTGGAAGAAAGACAAAATCTAAAGGGAAAAAGAGAGGAGAAACAGGAAGGTATTTTGTGTCATTTTTTCCCACTATTTCACTGAACATTTTTAGAGTTAGATTAACTAAAACTTTCTATAAAATTTCTTAATTGGTATTTTATATTTGATTTCCTACTTTTTATAAATTCATTTTTCAGCATTTATTGCAAGAAATTTATGGGATTTGATCTTTGGGTTTCATAAAGTAGAATTGCTTCCTTAGCAATTATTTTTTATGCAATTGAATAATTTTTCAGATGTCTTGGGTAGCATAGACTTCAAAGGCAGTTCAGATGATGAAGAAGGGAGTTGTCTTTGCAATACCATCCTTATATCAGGGCCAACAGGAGTGGGAAAAACTGCTGCAGTGTATGCTTGCGCCCAGGAGCTTGGGTTTAAGGTGAGTAACAGCTATGACGGGAGAATGTTAATGTAATAATTACCCTTGGATTAAAAGGAAACATAAAGCATTCCCCCTTTGTTTGTTCTTATATTCTTCTTTTAGATTTTTGAAGTCAATGCCTCTTCCCAGCGCAGTGGTAGACAAATACTATCTCAATTGAAGGAAGCTACTCAGTCCCATCAAGTAGACAAACAAGGTGTAAACTCACAAAAACCCTGTTTTTTTAGTAGCTACAACATAGGCAAGTCACCGAGTAAGTAAATTATTTTCCTTAAGCCATAACGTTTTGAAAAAGACAAAATCTAAGAAAATAATGTTAATTATCAGCATTTTGCCACTTTTTTTCTTCTACATATACACATATTCCCTGCCCACCCCCACCAGACTATTTTAAAACAAATCTGAAGACCGTCATATCATTTCACCCATACATTCTTCATTATTTATCTCTATCTGATAAGGACTTTTAAAAAAGCATAACTATAGTATCATAATCAGACCCAGCAGAATTAACAACCAGCCTAAGCAGCATAGTGAGACTTTGTCTCTACAAACAAACAAAAAAAAATTAGCTGGGTCTGGTGGTGTGTGCCTTTAGTCCCAGCTACTCTGGAAGTTGAGGTGGGAGGATCACTTGAGCCTGGAAGGTTGAGGCTGCAGTGAGCTGTGATTGGAGCACTGCACTCCAGCCTGGTGACAGAGTGAGACCCTGCCTCCAAAAAAAAAAGATCTATTAACTGTATTTGTTCGTATCATCTAATATACAGTCTGATGTCAGTTTTCTATTGTTTCGAATTATTTTTTCAAATAGATCCAAACAAAGTTCATATCTTATATTTGATTCATGTCTCTTAACTTTCTTTTAATCTTGCTAACAGTTCACTCACCTTTTTTTTTTTTTTTTTAATTACACACTGGTTAAAACAATCACTCACCTTTCTTTTCATGTCATTTATTTGTTGAAGAATCTGAGTCATTTGTCATGAAATATTTTACGTTCTGGATTTGTCTGCTGTTTATATCTCCTTGGTATCAGTTAACATATTTCTCTTCCCTATATTTCTTGTAAACTAGCAGTAGATCTATGGGCTTGATTAGATTCAGGTTCTGTTCTGGGTCTGGCATACATGTATAGGTGAATCGTGTATTTCCTATGACATTATAGCAGATTATCCATTGTAGTTTACAAAATGATAATTTTATAATTCTGTTTTTTGCATTTATTAGAATTTTAAGAAGAAACACTATTTCTCAACTCTTTGGATGCTTTGAAATACAGTTTGTAGGCACCAGAAATGCTTCATTCTTTCCTTTATTAGTTCTTAGAGTAATGGTGTCCTAGCAGCCTTGACAGTTGACCAGTGAGTTTTTGTGTAGTTTAATTTTTTAAGTGTTATTATGAACTCATGGATTTTTATATACATATAATATGTTTCAACTCTTTGTGTTTATTATTTGTTTGTTGTTTTGAAGATTTTCTCACTGGTTTTAAGTAATTTGATTATAATGTGCCTTGGTGTACTTTTCTTCATGTTTCTTGTGCTTGGGATTTGTTGAGTTTCTTGCATATATGTTTATAGTTGGGAAGATCAAAGTTGATAAATTTCAACCAGTATTTCTTGAAATATTTTTCTGTACTCCCCATTTCCTTTGGCAACTCCAGTTATTATAGGTATTTTAGACCACTTGAAATGGTCTGGCACACTGATGCTTTGTTAAGTTTTTCAGTCTTTTTCCTTTTTTTGTTTCAGTTTGGTTATTACTATTTAAGTTTATACATCTTCTGCAGTATCTAGTATGCTGTCACTACTATAAGTGTGTTTTCATTTCTAGAAGTTTGATTTGGGTCTTTTTTATATCTTGTGTTTTTCTACTTACCATGTGCCCAGACATGGGCACATATCTAGGTTTTTGAACATATGCAATAAAGTTATAACAACTGTTTTAGTGGTCTTGGCTACTGACTCTCATCATCCGTGTCCTTCCTTCCTTCCTTTTCTCTCTTTCTTGACAGAGTCTCGCTCTTAGTGCCCAGGCTGGAATGCAATGGTGTGATCTCTGCTCACTGCAACCTCCACCTCCTGGGTTCAAGCAATTTTCCTCCTGCCACAGCCTCCCAAGTAGCTGGGATTACAGGCATGTGCCACCACACTCAGCTAATTTTGTATTTTTATTAGAGAGAGATGGGGTTTCTCCATGTTGGCCAGGCTGGTCTTGAACTCCTGACCTCAGGTGATCCACCCACCTTGGCCTCCCAAAGTGTTGGGATTACTGGTGTGAGCCACTGTGCCTGGCCCATCCGTGTCATTTCTGAGTTGGCTTTTCAATTGATTGATTATTCCCTTTCTCATTATGAATTGTATTTTTCTGCTTCTTTGGATGCCTTCTTTGGATAATTTTGATTGCATGTCAGACTTTATACAGTTTACCTTCTTGTGTGCTGGATATTTATGTATTCCTATGACTGTTATTTTTTTTTTTAATTATCAATTCTGCTCTTTCTGTACCTGTAACTATTTGTTAACTTTCTTTGGTGATGTGGTTAAGATAGTTGGAAATTTATTATTTTCAGGTCTTGTGTGTGTTTGTTTTTGAGACAGTCTTAATCTGTTGCCAAGGCTGGAGTGCAGTGGCATGATTATGGCTCTCTGCTACCTTGAATTGGGCTTGAGTGAACCTCCCACCTTAGCCTTCTGAGTAGCTAGGACTACAGACCACTGTACTCAGCTAATTAAAAAAATTTTTCTTTGTAGAGACAGGGTCTTGCTGTGTTGTCAGGCTAGTCTCAAACTCATGGCCTCCAGCAGTCCTCCTGCCTTGGCCTCCCATGGTGCTAGAATTACAAGTGTGAGCTGACACCACATCCAGCCTTTTCAGGTCTTTTAAACTGCAGTAGGTGAAACAGTAGCAACACTTAGTCTAGGGCTAATTTTGCCCTACTACTTAGGCAAAACCTTTCTGAGTGCTTCAATACTCTATTAGTTATGTTTGTCAGTCTACTTGATGGGAAGATGAATCATTCCCAGCTCTCTTTGAGCCTCAGAGATGGTTTCTTCTGATTTTTCACTGATGAGTACTCACTTTTAGACTTGAGGGGGACTGCAAATTTCAAGAGCTTTGCCCAGCTGTTTCTTCTGTATTCTTTCCAACATCTCTGTCTACTCGGCCTCCTCAGGTTTCTTTTTCTTTCTTTCTTTTTTTTTTTTTTTGAGACAGTCTTGCACTGTCACCTGGGCTGTAGTGCAGTAGTGTGATCTTGGCTCACTGCAACCTCCGCCTTCCAGGTTGAAGCGATTCTCCTGGCTCATCCTCCCAAGTAGCTGGGATTACAGGTGCCTGGTACCATGCCCAGCTAATGTACTTTGAGTAGAGATGGGGTGGGGTTTCACTATGTTGGCCAGGCTGGTCTCAGACTCCTGGCCTCAAATCTGCCCATCTCAGCCTCCCAAAGTGCTGGGATTACAGGCGTGAGCCACCACACCCGGCCAACCTCCTTAGGTTTCTAGTGCAGTCTCAATTCAGAAAACGTGGATTGGCTTTCCCCTTGCTATGGAAATTTTCTCAGGGCAGTAGGCTGGGCAGTCCTAGTGTTCACCTTATTTGTTTTTTGTATCTCAGAGATTACTGTCCATTGTTGCATGATGAAAAAGGCTTGAAAAGTGTTATTTCATATACTATGTCCAGTTTTTTTGTTGTTTCTATTTCCAATGGGAGGATAAATCCAGTGCCAATTCTATACCTTGGCTAGAAGCAGAATCCTATCTTGTTTTCTCTTCTTGCTCATATTTTTCCATCTTTGGCTAGCAGGGAACTATTTTAATTGGTTTCTGTCCTTCTGACATACCCCAGCAATAGTTGATTATTTTCCTTGCTTTCTGGCATGTCAAGATGTACCAGACCTATAGTTAGCTATTTCTACAAGAAGGTGGTTCTTTTGTTGTAAAATTTCTTTCTTTCTTTTTTTTTTTTTTGAGATGGAATCTGGCTCTGTCGCCCAGGCTGGAATGCAGTGACATGATTTCAGCTCACTGCAGCCTCTACCTCGCGGGTTGAAGGGATTCTCCTGCCTCAGCCTCCTGAGTAGCTGGGATTACAGGCAATTGCCACCACACCTGGCTAATTTCTGTATTTTTAGTAGAGACAGGGTTTCATTATGTTAGCCAGGCTGATCTCGAACTCCTGACCTTGTGATCTGCCCTCCTCAGCCTCCCAAAGTGTTGGGATTATAGGCATGAGCCACTGTGCCTGGCCAAATATTTTTATATTTTAAGATGTTGTATCTCTTACCTGTGATGTTGAAATGTTCTATATTTATGAAATGATGGTCATGTCTGTGACAGCTTTTTTAACCTCAAGATTTTCAGTAAGCTTATTGAACACCTAATATACAAGGGCTGTGATAAGATCTGTGGAGGCAGAGGGTACAAAAAAAGAATAGGACACAGGTATGGAAATGTGAACATAAGATGGTATGTGAGGAAGATCCTATTCTGAGGCCATACAGTAATTAGGACTTGTAAGGACTAAAGCCAGGTACTTAGTGGGGAAGAGAGGATATATGCTGTGGGAAAATGCCATGGGGATTCTGGAGAGTAGAGGTGAACTATTTATTTTTTAACTTTGTATCTATCTTTCAAAGTATCTCTAGAAATACATATTATTTGCTTACAATATTAATTTATTACAGGTCTAAGTTAAAGTTGTACAACAAAGGTCTGTAATGTGCTCAGTGGATACTGTTATTTTCCTTCTACCCTCTTCTGACTTTAAGCAAGTGTAGAAAAAAATCAATGGAGGGATTATGAACATTATTTGTTAAAAGAATGTGTATTTCTGGCCGGGTACAGTGGCTCACACTTGTAATCTAGCACTTTAGGAGGCTGAGGCGGGTGGATTGCTTGAGCTCAGGAGTTTGAGACCAGCCTGGACAACATGGCAAAACCCCATCTCTAATAAAAATACAAAAAATTAGCCAGGCATGGTGGCATGCTCCTGTAGTCCCAGCTACTTGGGCTGAGGCAGGAGGATTGCTTGAGCCTAGGTGGTTGAGCCTGCAATGAGCCGAGATTATGCCACTTCACTCCAGCCTGGGTAACAAAGTGAGACCCTGTCTAAAAAAAAAAAAAAAAAAAGAAAGAATATGTATTTATTTGGAGTAGAGTGTCTTCTCTAAATAACTGGCTTAACCTTTCGTACTGGTAGAATAAATAAATATAGTAATATTTGAATGTACAAAGTATTTGAATGTAAGAATGAAAGAAAATTTCTGTGCCTTTGATTTTTAACTGGTAAGAGTAGAAATATAGAATGTGGCTAATTATGTTGTTACCTGTATGATTTTTAGAATATTTATCCTTAAATGCAATTTGTTTTGGGCAGAAAAAATAAGCTCGCCTAAGAAAGTTGTTACATCACCAAGAAAAGTTCCTCCACCATCACCAAAAAGTAGTGGACCAAAGCGAGCACTTCCTCCCAAAACCTTGGCAAATTATTTTAAAGTATCTTCCAAACCTAAAAATAATGAAGAAATAGGAATGCTTCTGGAAAATAATAAAGGTAAGACATTAAATTGACAAATTACATTTTATATTTTTTAATAATCACCCTTATACATAAAAATGTGAACACATTTTATGAATTCCTGTTGCTATTTATTCAATCTCAGCTACACTGAAGGCTGAAGGTTCTACATATAGAAGTTTTAATATTTTGTTTCACCTTTTTTTTTTTTAAAGACAGAGTCTTGTTCTTTTTATTTATTTATTTTTATTTTTTATTTTTATAAAGATGGGGTTTCACCATGATGGCCAGGCTGGTCTTGAACTCCTGACCTCAGGTGATCCACCCACCTTGGCCTCCCAAAGTGCTAGGATTACAGGCGTGAGCCACCGCGCCCTGCCAGAGTCTTGTTCTATCACCCAGGCTGGACGATTTCAGCTCACTGCAACCTCCTCCTCCTGGGTTCAAGAGATTCTCCCACCTCAGCCTCCTGAGTAGCTGGAATTAGAGGTGGGCACCACCACACCAGCTAATTTTTGTATTTTTAATAAAGATGCTGTTTTGCCTTATTGGCCAGACTGGTTTTGAACTGCTGACCTCAAGTGATTCACCCACCTCAGCATCCCAAAGTGCTGGGATTACAGGCCTGAGCCACCACGCCCAGATTATTTCAGTTTTTGTTTGTTTGTTTGAGTCAGAATCTCACTCTGTCATCCAGGCTCGAGTCCAGTGGCACTATCTTGGCTCACTGCAACCTCTGCCCTCCTGGGTTCAAGTGATTCTCCTGCCTCAGCCTCCTGAGTAGCTGAGATTACAGGCATGTGCCACCACATCCAGCTAATTTTTGTGTTTGTAGTAGAGTTGAGATTTCGCCATGTTGGCCAGGCTGGTCTTGAACCCCTGACCTCAGGTGATCTGCCTGCCTCGGCCTCCCAAAGTGGGATTACAGGCATGAGCCACCATGCCTTTCCTGTTTCAGTTTCGATAATGGATTTCAGTTTGAGCTTATTCTGTAAAAATATCCAGTGTTTTACCAAAAGTTGATTTTACCTAAAATACCAATATTTTATTTATGCAGGAATAAAAAAATTTTTTGAACAGAAACAAATTACTCAGACTAAATCTACAAATGCAACTAATTCAAATGTCAAAGATGTTGGAGCTGAAGAACTCAACAGAAAAAATGCAACATCTCTTATTCTTTTTGAGGAGGTAGGCTTATAGAAGCATACATTTGTGAGAGCTCATGATAAAGACTTACTTTAAAGAATACTATATGTTTTCTTATAAAGAATTATAAAATAGCTAAGAAGGTCAGGACTATGTGTTTCTATTTGAAATTAAAGCAAATGAAACTCAACTCTAGAAGAATTTTTGAGGAAGATGATTAATGTAATTCACAGCTGCTAATTATTGTTAAATGATTATATAAATTCAGATTCATATCCGTCTAGTTATAGGTGGTTATAACATTTGACAGTTATTTTTAAAATTCATTATAGTGTGTGACATTATAAACTTTCAACATGGGCTGAATTCACACTGTCCATAAATTCATAAATTTTGTCTCTAACAGAATATTTACTGTGTATACGTAACTGATATTCAGTAAGTGTATTGTTACTTATTACATTAATATTCTAATAAATTGTAGGTTGATGTAATCTTTGATGAGGATGCTGGGTTTTTGAACGCAATCAAAACATTCATGGCAACAACTAAACGACCTGTAATCCTTACTACAAGTGGTAGGTAACAATGATTTTACTTCCGTTAAACAGTTACTCAAATCTGTAGTTAATCTGGAGACTGGAGTAATTACAATTAACTCACAAAATAGCAATCACTTTTTAAAAATGGATACTACTTCGGGTTACTGTGTTGGGTGTTAGATATTTAGGAAGCAAAGAACAATCTCTAGAATGCAACTAAGAGATCTAGTTAAGGTATTTTGGTAGGGAAAATACTAGATTCTTCTCTTTGCTTCCTTATCATAGCTATAATTAGATCACTAAATCTATTTAGTGGTCAGGATTTTTTATGGAATGCAATCTTTCCACTGTTCTTAATACTGAACTTAGCCATTCTTTAGCCCCTGATAACACTTAGGGATTTTTGCATATTTAGTTAGCTACCATCAGCCTGATAGAATTGATCCGTCTTCTAAAAAATTATCACAGAATATTTAATTTTAAAAACTCAATTTCTTTTTTAAAAAACTACAAATACTATATATTATAATATTCTAATATTTTTCCAATTATAAACATTCATGAGGCTAGGCTCTACTTACAAATTAATACCCATTTGGGGCTGGGCATGGTGGCTCACGCCTGTAATCCAAGCACTTTGGAGGCCAAGGCGGGCGGATCACCTGAGGTCGGGAGTTCAAGACCAGCCTGACCACCACGGTGAAACCCCGTCTTTAAAAAAATAAAATAAAATACCCATTTGGTACTTAGTGATTGTACTCTAAGAATATTGAGAAAAATCTTATTAATCACAAGTTAGGTGTTTTTTGTTTGTTTGTTTTGTTTTGTTTTGTTTTGAGATGGAGTCTCGCTCTATCGACCAGGCTGGAGTGCAGTGGTGCCATCTCAGCCTCCTGAGTAGCTGGGACTACAGATACACGCCTCCACGCCAAGCTAATTTTGGTATTTTTAGTGTTTCTCCATATTGGTCAGGCTTGTCTTGATCTCCTGACCTCAGGCGATCCACCAGCCTCAGCTTCCCAGAGTACTAGGATTACAGGCGTGAGCCACCGTGCCCAGCTAGTAATTTTATTAGAAGATCATAGTTGGTCAGGTGTGGTGGCTCATGCCTTTAATCCCAGCACTTTGGGAGGCTAAGGTGGGCACTTGAACCTGTGAGTTTGAGATCAGCCTCGGCATCATAGTGAGACCCCATCTCTATAACAAACTTAAAAATTAGCTGGGTGTGGCAGCTTGAGCTTATAGTCCTGGCTGCTTGGGAAGCTGAGGCAGAGGATCACTTGAGCCCAGGAGTTTGAGGCTGCAGTGAGCTATGACTGCACCACAGCACTGGGCAGTGGGGGTGGCCGGGTCCTGAATATTTTCATAGAAAAGTATAACTGGAAAAGTTATTTAATGGTCTTAATGTTTAATCATTTTTGTGTGTGTGTGTGTGTGTGTGTGTGTAGATCCAACATTTAGTTTAATGTTTGATGGCTGCTTTGAAGAAATCAAGTTCAATACTCCTTCCCTGGTAAGTTTTAAATTTTGATAATCATAAATTACATATCACAATCATGTAAAAGTAGTTTGTTATTAAATACAGCTATAATTTAGCCAGGTGTGGTGTCTCATGCCTGTAGTCCCAGCTACTTGGGAGGCTGAGGCAGGAGGATCACTTGGGGCTGGAAGTTACAGTGAGGTGAAATTGTACCACTGCACTCTAGTCTGGGTGACAGAGTGAGATTCTGTCTTTAAATAAATAGGGCAAGGCACAGTGGCTCATGCCTGTAATCCCAGTACTTTAGGAGGCTGAGGAGGGCAGATTGCTTGAGCTAAGGAGTTCAATACCAGCTTGGGCAACATGGCAAAACCGTCTCTACACAAAAATACAAAAAAATTAGCCAGGCATGGTGGCACATGCCTGTAGTCCTAGCTACTCAGGAGCCTGAGGTAAGACAATTGCTTGAGCCCAGGAGGTCAAGGCTGTGGCTGCAGTGAGCAGTGATTGTACTGCTGCACTCTAGACTGGGTGACAGAGCAAGACTGTCTCAGAAAAACAAAATAGCTGGCCAGGCATGGTGTCTCACGCCTGTAATCCCAGCACTTTGGGAGGCCGAGGCGGGTGGATCACTCAAGGTTGGAGTTCGAGATCAGCCTGACCAACATAGAGAAACCCTATCTCTATTAAAAATACAAAATTAGCCAGGTGTGGTGGCGCACGCCTATAATCCCAGCTACTCGGGAGGCTAAGGCAGGAGAATTGCTTGAACTCAGGAGGTAGAGGTTGTGGTGAGCCGAGATGACACATTGCGCTCCAGCCTGGGCAACAAGAGTGAAACTCCGTCTAAAAAAAAAAAGCTATAATTTAAACGTGGTTTCTAAGGAATATGTTAAAAATTTTAAGTTTCAGGAAACTTCCGATTATTTCTCTTTTTTTGCTTTAAAAATATTTTTCAAATATTTAAATTTTTAAAAATTTTTACTAGGCTCCAGTGTTGACTAGGTTTTTTGCATGATAACAGTGCTTTTCTGAGGTAAAACTTAAATGCAGTTAAAAATGCCCTTACATGAATAACCTAATGAATATATTGTGTTCATATAACATACATAAAAATCAGTGTTATCATTATGCAGATCAAAATATAGAGCATTTCCATTACCTCCAAAAGTTCTCATGGACCCTTTCTAGTAAGCATCCCCTTCTCCACGAGAAGTAACCACCTTTTTTTTTTTTTAACCTTAAAAAAATTTTGTGTCTTTTTTTTTCTTGTTTTTTTTTTTCTTGTTTTTCATTCTTCTAAAAAAAAAAAAAAAGATTTTAAAATTAACAATCAGTTGCTGGGCACGGTGACTCATGCTTATAATCCCAGCACTTTGGGAGGTTGAGGTTAGAGGATTGTTTGAGGCCAACAGTTCCAGGCTGCAGCTATGATTGCGGGCAAGTCAGTTTTACTGTATGGGTTCTTTATTTTATTTTATCTTTTTAGATGAGGTCTCACTCTGTTCACTCAAGCTGGAGTGTAGTGGCACAATCGGCCTGTTGCCCAGGCTGGAGTGCAGTGGCACGAGCTTGGCTCACTACAGCCTCCACTTCCTGAGTTCAAGCAATTCTCCCACCTCAGTCTCCTGAGTAGCTGGGATTGGAGATGCATGCCACCATGCCCACTAATTTTTTTTTTTGTATTTGTAGTAGAGATGGGATTTCACCATGTTGGCCAGACTGGCTTCGAACTCCTGACCTCAATCCACCTGCCTCAGCTTTCTAAAGTGCTGGGATTATAGGCGAGCCACCACGCCTGGCCCTGTTCTTACTTTTAAATTGTGTTTCTTAGCTGGAGGCAGTGGCTTATGCCTATAATCCCAGCACTTTGGGAGGCTGAGGCAGGCAGATCACTTGAGGCCAGGAGTTTGAGACCAACCTGGGAAACGTGGTGAAACCCTGTCTCCACAAAAAACTTAAAAAATTAGCCAGGCATGGTAGTGCACACCTGTAGTCCCCAGCTACTTGGGAGATTGAGGTGGGAGGATCACATGAGCCTGGGAGGTAGGGGTTGCAGTGAGCCAAGATCATGCCACTGCACTCTAGCCTGGGTGACAGAGCAAGATCCTGTCTCAAAAAAAAAAAGTGTTTCTCTTAAATATCACATAGTTGAATCTTTTTAAAATTTTGTCTAGGCTGGGCATGGTGGCTCACGCCTGTAATCCCAGCACTTTGGGAGGCCAAGGTGGGTGGATCATGAGGTCAGGAGATCAAGACCATCCTGGCTAACATGGTGAATTAAACCTCATCTCTACTAAAATACAACAAACAAAATTAGCCAGGTGTGGTGGCCTGCGCCTGTAGTCCCAGCTACTTGGGGTGCTGAGGCAGGGGAATCTCTTGAACTCGGGAGGTGGATGTTGCCATGAGCCGAGATTGTCCCACTGCACTCCAGCCTGGGCAACAGAGTGAGACTCCATCTCAAAAAAAAAATTGTCTAAAGAGGCTGGGTGCTGTGGCTCACACCTGTAATCCCAGCACTTTGAGAGGCTGAAGATGTAAAAGGAAAAAAAATCAACTGGGTGTAGTGGCATGTTCTTGTAGTCCCAGCTACTTGGGAGGCTGAGGTAGGAGGATTGCTTGAACCTGGGAGGTGGAGGTCGTAGTGAGCCGAGATTGCACCACAGCACTCCAGCCCGGGCAACAGAGCAAAGCTCTGGAAGAAAAAGAAAAGAACAATTTGTCGAGACAGTTCTTCATTCTTCCTTTTCTGTAGTCTATTGGATTAATCAAGTATATTATTTCATTTTACCTTCACTGTTGGCTTTCAGCTATATGCTAATATGGTCTCCACTAGCCAAATGAAGCTATTGAGTTTTTAAAATGCGGCTAGTCTACAGTTAATAAAAGATCACATTTTGTATGATAATAATTATATGAAATGTCCAGAGTAGGCAGGTTTATAGAGACAAAGTATATTAATGGCTGCCTAAGGCTGGAGGAGCTAGATAGAAACAGGAAGTGACTGCTGATTGGTCTGGGGTTTCTTTGGGGGATGATGAAAATGCTCTTTAATTAGATAGCGATAATGATTACAAAATTCTATAAATATACTAAAACCATAGAATTTTACATGTTAAGGGTGAATTGTATAGTGTATGAATTACATCTCAATACAGCTTATTATATATTTTTAAAATGTGGCTGGTCTGAATTAATTTGTGCTAAACTGTAATATAAACACCAGATTTTTTTTTTTTTTTTTTTTTGAGACAGAGTCTCACTCTCTTTCCCTGACTGGGGTGTAGTGGCTCAATCTCAGCTAACTGCAACCTCTGCCTCCTGGGCTCAAGCAAGACTCAGCCTTCCGAGTAGCTCAGAAGGCTGAGCTAGCTGGGACCGTAGGTGTACCTTTCTCAGTCTTCCGAGTAGCTGGTACCATAGGTGTGTGCCACCATGCTTAGCTAACTAAAAAGTTTTTTTTGTAGAGATGGGGTCTCACTGTATTGCCCAGACTGGTCCTGAATTCCTGGGCTCAAGCAGTCCTCCTGCCTCGGCCTCCCAAAGTGCTGGGATTGTATCCAACACCAGATTTTGAGGACTCAGTGCAAAAAATAGGAATGTAACACATCTCACTAATTTTTATGTTGGTTACATTTTGCAATGATAATATTTGGATATTTTGTTTTAAAGAAATGTAAAATTAATTTCACTTGTTTCTTTAATTTTTTAGTGTGGTTCCTAGAAAATTTAAATTACATATATGGCTTGGTTTTTTAAATTTTTCTATTAAAATATTTGCTTTTGGTAAAGAACACATAACAGTGTATAGTTGAGTAGTGTTAAGTATATTCACATTGTTCTTGCAAAACTGAAATTCTGTGCTCGTTAAATGAAACTCCCTGTTTCCTCCGGTCCAGTAGCTGCTGGCTACTACCATTATACTTTGTTTATATGAATTTGACTACTTTAGATACCTCATATAAGTAGAATCATACTGATTTGGCTTTTTGTGACCGGCTTTTTTTTTTTTTTTGAGACAGTCTTGCTCTGTTGCTAGGTTGGAGTGCAGTGGTGCCATCCACTGCAATCTCTGCCTCCTGGGTTCAAGCGATACTCCTGCCTCAGCCTCCTGAGTAGCTGGGACTACAAGTGTGTGCCACCACGCCCAGCTAATTTTTGTATTTTTAATAGAGACGGGGTTTTACCATGTTGGCCAGGATGATCTCGATCTTTTGACCTCATGATCTGCCAGCCTTGGCCTCCCAAAGTGCTGGGATTACAGGTGTGAGCCATGGCGCCTGGCCATGACTCGCTTATTTCACTTAGCATAACATTCTCAATGTTAATCTATGTTGTAGTATGTATATAGCTTACAGGGGTTTTGTTTGTGTGTTTTTTTACTTTTTTGAGATAGAGTCTGGCTCTGCCGCCAAGCCGGAGCGCAGTGGTGCGATTTCAGCTCACGGCAAACTTTGCCTCCCAGGTTCAAGTGATTCTCCTGTCTCGCCTTCCGAGTAGTTGGGATTACAGGCATGCGCCACCACGCCCAGCTAATTTTTGCGTTTTTTAGTAGAGATGGGCTTCCATCATGTTGGTCAGGCTGGTCTCAAACTCCTGACCTTGTGATCTGCCCAAAGTGCTGGTATTACAGGTATGAGCTACTGTGCCGACCAGCTTACAGTATTTTGCTTGCATTATATTTCTTTTTTTTTCTTTTTTTTTTTCTTGATATGGAGTCTTGCTCTGTCACCCAGGCTGGAGTGCAGTGTTACAATCTCGGGTCACTGCAACCTCCACTTCCCAGGTTCAAGCATTTCTCTTGCCTCAGCCTCCTGGGTAGCTGGGATTACAGGTACACACCACCACTCCTGGCTAATTTTTGTATTTTTAGTAGATACAGAGTTTCACCATATTGCCCAGGCTGGTCTTGAACTCCTGATCTCAAGTGATCTGCCTGCCTCAGCCTCCCAAAATGCTGGGATTACAAACCTGAGCCTCCACACCTGGCCCTTGAATTATATTTCTACTGGACAGTACTGCTGTAGATTCTAGATGTTCTTTTCCTTCATCCTTGCTAACTTCTTTTATTAGTTATAGTAGTTATTTTGTTGGTTTCTGAGGTTTTTACTGTTTTTCTATTTTTTAAATTTCTATTAGAGACAGGGTCTGGTTCTGTCACCTAGGTTGGAGGGCAATGGTGTGATCATACCTCACTGTAACTTCAAACTCCTAGCCTCAAGTGATCCTCCCCCTTGGCCTCTCAAAGTGCTGGGATTACAGGCATGAGCCACCACACTTACCAGTTTCTTAGGGTTTTCTATCTACTGATTCATGTTATCTGCAAACAGAGATAGTTTTCTTTGTTTTTTCTGCCTTTTACTTCTTTTTTGTTGCCATATTTTATTGGCTAGGACCTTTAATATGATGTTAGGTAGAAGTGATAACAATGGACATCCTTAGCTGGTGCTTGATCTTAAATGGAAAGTGTTCATTATTTTACTATTGAATACAAAGTTAGCTATAGGTTCTTCATACCCTCTTTTTATCAGATTAAGGAAATTCCTTTTATTCCAATTTTCTTAGAATTTTTATTGAGAGTGGGTGTTGGATTTTGTCAAAAGCTTCTTTTGCATGTGTTGAAATCATATTTTTCTACTTTTATCTATCCCTATGGCTAATTACACTGACTGATTTTCTAATTATAAACTCCACTTAGTCATTGATGTATTATCCTCTTAATATACTGATGGATTAGATTTGTGATTAATTTATTAAGAATTTATATGTTTATTTTCTTGAGGAATACTACTTTGTAATTTTCTTTTTTCTTTTTTTCTTTAAGAATTATCTTTGTTAGCTTTAAGCATTCAGGTTAAACTGCCCTCAAAATGAGTTGAGAAATGTTTCCTTCTCTTTTTTCTAAGAATTTGTATAGGATTGATATTCTTTATTTTTTGGTACTTGATATAATTCATCAGTGAATTTACGAGTTTTCTTTGTGGGAAAATCTTTGATAAATTGTTTTTCTTTTTTTTTTTCTGAGACAGAGTCTCACTCTGTTGCCCAGGCTGGAGTGCAACAGTGGGATCTCCGCTCACGGTAACCTCCGCCTCCCAGGTCCAAGTGATTCTCCTGCCTCAACCTCCTGAGTAGTTGGGATTAGAGATCTGATATCGCCATGTTGGCCAGGCTGGTCTTGAACTCCTGACCTCAGGTGATCTCTTTGCCTTGGCCTCCCTCAATTTCTCTGCCAGACACAATGGCTCATGCCTAATCCCAGTACCTTGGGAGGCTTAAGGCAGGAGGATTGCTTGATGCCAAGAGTTCAAGACCAGCCTGGGAAATATAGTGAGGCCCCCATCTCTACAAAAAAAAAAAATTAATTACTTTTATACACTCAGTGTAATTTCTAACCTGGTTTTTTAAAAAGTAAGTATTTTTCAGTGTTATAATATTCATATTTATAATTTTATTATAAGATATTCTATCAAGCTTTACTGTTACTTAATCCTAAGGGGTTTTGTACAAAAAGGTTACAAAACTGCCTCCAGTGTTCAGGTTGGAGAATCTCCTATAAAAGTTTCCTTGCTGTCTTGTACAAGATACAGTTAGTAAAAGAAATATATGCAAATGCTTTTAATTTAGCAGTATATTCCCTTATATTTTTAAAAGCAGTTTCATCCTCAAGAAAAGCATTTAAGATAATGTGAATTTTAGCAAAATTTGTCTCACTTTAGATACTATTTGTAGGTATTATTGCTGTATTTCTTTAAACTTAGCAGTTAACCACATTTCTCTCTGTTTTGAAGCTAAATGTTGCCAGCTACCTACAAATGATTTGCTTAACTGAGAATTTTAGAACTGATGTAAAAGACTTTGTAACCTTGTTAGCTGCAAATAATTGTGATATCAGAAAAAGTATCCTTTACTTACAATTCTGGATTAGAAGTGGAGGCGGATTTTTAGAAGAAAGACCATTAACCCTTTATCGTAAGTTGATTTGTTATTAAATAAATTTCTATTATGGGACCCTGTTTAAAAATCTGTGCTATGACTGGATGCAGTGGCTCATGCCTGTAATTCCAACACTTTGGGAGAGTGAGGTGGGAGTATCTCTTGAGGCCAAGAGGTCCAGATCAGTCTGTGCAACATAGGGAGACCCCTGTGTTTATGAACATTTATGGGAGGCCAAGGCGGGAGGATCACTTGAAGCCAGGAGTTCAAAACCAGCCTGGGCAAGAAAGTGAGACCCCCATCTCTACAAAAACAAATTGTTTTGATTAGCCGGGCATGTGAAGTGCGCCTGTAATGCGGGCTACTCAGGAGGCTAAGGTAGGAGGATCACATGATCCCAGGAGTTTGAGGCTGTAGTGAGCTATGATTGTACCACTGCACTCCAGCCTAGACAATAGAGCAATACCCGTCTTAAAAAAATTTTTTTTAATTAAAAAAACTGTGCTATACTAGAATAGTTGAAAGATTATAAAACTTTTAACCATCTATTTATGTTAATCTTCAAAATAAATATGCGTATGTTAACTTTGTTCAGAAAATGTTTTGGCCTGGAACAGTGACTCACAACTGTAATCCCAGCACTTTGGGAGGCCAAGTAGGATGGATTGCTTGAGCTCAGGAGTTTGAGACCAGCCTGGGCAACATGGCAAAACCCATCTCTACAAAAAATTGGCTGGACATGGTGATACGTGCCTGTGGTCCTAGCTACTCAGAAGGTGGAGATGGGAGGATCTCTAGAACATGGGAGATTGAGGCTGAAGTGAGCCAAGATCATGCCACTTCACTCCAGCCTGGGTGACAGAATGAGATTCTGACTCAAAAAAAAAAATTTGTAAACACCAAATGTGAGTAAATAGAATTAAACTGGACCTCGAAAGCTGGATTTTTTCCCTGGCTATGCTATTCCTTACAATTAATAGGTAAACTCCAAAATTCACTTTACTTTTTTGAGCTTGTTTCTTCACCTCAAAAATGAGAGATTTGAAGTAGATAATCTGTAAGTTACTTTTCCTGTTGTAGTTGTGCTTTTAAGATGATCTCATTGTTTAATTTAAAAAAACATACAGGCCGGGTGCAGTGGGTCATACCTGTAATTTCAGCACTTTAGGAGGACTAAGTGGGCGGATCATGAGGTTAGGAGATTAAGACCATCCTGGACAACATGGTGAAACCTTGTCTCTACTAAAAATACAAAAATTAGCTGGGAGTGGCGGCACACACCTGTAGTCCCAGCTACTCAGAAGACCGAAGCAGGAGAATTGCTTGAACCCTGCAGATGGAGGCTACAGTGAGCCAAGATCGTGCTACTGCTCCCTAGCCTGGGCAACAGAGCGAGACTCTACCTCAAATAAATAAATACATAAAGTAAACACACACAAACTTCCACCCTATTCCCCTTTCCTCTTCAAAAGTTTTTCTTTTTTCTTTTTTGAGGTGGGGTCTCAATATACTGCCCAGGCTGGAGTATAGTGACTGTTCACGGGTGAGATCATAGTGCAGGGTAGCCCTGAACTCTTGGGCTCAAGTGGTCCTCGTGTCCTAGCCTCCTCAGTAGGCCACTGTGTCCAGCTTCCTCCCCAGAAATTAGACTGTTAAATTTTCAAACTGTTACTTACACATTTATCAACATATAGTTTCTTATAAACAAATAATACTATAATTATTATTTAACAACTTTTTTATTTTTTAAGATGGGGTTTCACCATGATGGCCAGGCTGGTCTTGAACTCCTGACTTCAGGTGATCCACCCACCTTGGCCTCCCAAAGTGCTAGGATTACAGGTGTGAGCCACCGCGCCTGGCCAACAACCTTTTCACTTACTAAAAACATTGATTATTCTACACGAGTATATATATATAATATTCCTTTAATGTGACTGTAATGTACAATTACTTTTAGCTTCAGGAGTCTTTTTTTTTTTAAATTTTTTTCTTTTTTTTTAAAGACGGGGTTTCACTATGTTGGTCAGGTTGGTCTTGAACTCCTGACCTCAGGTGATCCACCCGCCTTGGCCTCCAAAGTGCTTGAATTACAGGCGTGAGCCACCACACCCGGCCAGCTTCAGGAGTCTTTAAATTCTGTCTTTCCTGGGAATTTTCTATTTCAAAAATGCTTTATTTTAGTTTTTCAGTCATCATTTGTTACCTAATTCAAGTCACAGATACTTTTTGAGCACCTTCTCCATGCCAGGTCCTGAGTTTACATGGTTAAGACATGGTTACTTGCCTGAAGAAGTTTTAGTTTGTGGTTTCCATGTTCCATAGTCGCAGTTCTCTAGTTACAGATCCTACTCTGATAAGTATGCAAATATTTCAAGGAAACCAAGGTGAAATTATGTAATATTAATTCCTTATCAGTTTTTTCCCTTTAATTAATATTTTAATATATTCTTTTTTTTTTTTGAGACAGGGTCTTACTCTGTTGCCCAGGCTGGAGTGCACTGGCGATGCAGTCATGGCTCACTGCAGCCTCAATCTCCTGGGCTCAAGCCATCCTCAAGCCTCCTGAGTAGTTGGGACCACAGGGCATGCACCACCATGCCTGACTAATTTTTGTATTTTTTGTAGAGGCAGGGGTCTCACTGTGTTGTCCAGCCTGGTATTGAACTTTTGGGCTCAAGCGATCCACCCGCTTCAGCCTCCCAAAGTGCAGGGATTACAGGCATGAGCACCTCACCCAGCTTCGTATTATTATTTTTCAAAGTAGATACTCCTATATATTCTATTCAGTGTAAGCTCATAGCTTTAACCATTTCTCAAAAGTAAATATAATGCATAACACATGGAAAATATCCTGGTGTAACAAATTAGTTAATAACTTTTTGATATACCACTGGATATAAATTGTTACAGCAAGAACTTTAGAAGACAGAAAATTAGTATAGGTTCTCTTCTTAAAAAGATCTTTTTTTCTATACATTTCATTCCTGCCTTTAAAGAAAAAAAAACAGATACGTAAAGTAAAACAATATTCCGCTGCTTCTTAAAAGTAGCCACTGTTATTAGACCTTTATGCATATAAAATGCAGATACATACTTATTTAGCAAAATTAACCAGTACTATATATGTTATTAGACATATATGTATATATGCATATAAAATGCAGATACATAATTATTTAGCAAAATTAATCAGTACTATATATGTTGTTAGACAGTTATTTTTAAGTTTATTGTCAGCACATACGGTTCTATCCCACTGTTTTTCACAGCTGCATGCTTTTCTAGAGAATAGAATGGAAGTAACATAATTTAATTAACCATTACTTATAGACATTTAAATTATCTTCAATTGTCATTAAAATTCAGTGAATATCTTTATACATATATCTTTGAATGTGTCAGTAATTCTGATGGAGAGAATTCTAGAAGTATGACTGCTGGGTCACAAAGGCTGTCTATACTTTACATTTTGATAGTTGTTGTCAGACTGCCCTCTGACAATAATTGTACCAACTTATGCTCCCATGCATAGTATATGATGGTATTTTATCTGTACTGCTGATAGAACTAGATTATCATTCTTTTAATTTTGCCAATTTAAAAAGTGAAATATGTACAGTATCTTATTTCAAATTTGCACTTCCGTCCTTGGTGGTGAAATTGCGTATCTTTTATTTAGGTCTTTGAAATTATTAGTATTATTACTATTTTTTGACACGGAGCCTTGCTCTGTTGCCCAGGCTAGAGTACAGTGGTGTGGAATCTCGGCTCACTGCAGCCTCTGCCTCCTGGGTTCAAGTGATTCTCCTGCCTCAGCCTCCCAAGTAGCTAGGATTATAGGCGTGCACAATCACACCCAGCTAATTTTTTGTATTTTTAGTAGAGATGGGGTTTCACCATGTTGGCCAGGCTGGACTTGAAATCCTGACCTCAGGTGATCCTCCCAAAGTGCTGGGATTATAGGTGTGTGCCATTGAGCCCAGCTGAAGTTATTATTTTTTTCCCCCCCAGTCAGAGTCTCACTCTTTTGCCCAGGCTGGAGTACAGTGGCATGATCTCAACTCACTGCAACCTCTGCCTTCCAGGTTCAAGCTATTCACCAGCATCAGCCTCCCTAGTAGCTGGGACTACAGGTGTGCACCACCACACCTGGCTAATTTTTGTATTTCGAGTAGAGACGAGGTTTCACCACCTTGGCTAGGCTGGTCTGAAACTCCTGACCTCAAGTGACCTGCTCACCTTGGCCTCACTTGAGGTCAGGAGTTCAAGACCAGCCTGGCCAACATGGTGAAACCCTGTCTCTCCTAAAAATTCAAAAAGGTGTGGTGGCATGTACCTGTAATCCAGCTACTCGGGAGGCTAATGCAGGAAAATCGCTTGAACCCAGGATGTGGAGGTTGCAGTGAGCTGAAATCCCACCACTGCACTCCAGCCTGGGTGACAGAGTGATACTCTGTCGAATGAATGAATGTTATATTTTACTCTTAATGAATTAAACACATATATGTGGAGAAGAACAAAATGGGGGTATTGGTCCAGAAGATGTCAAAGGATCTCAGGCTTTAAATAATTGTTTGATACAATTTATTTAATTTATATATAGCTAAAATTTTCTTTTATTTTATAGGAGGAAATAGCAGAAGTGTACAACTAGTTTGCTCTGAAGATGACCTTGATAACAAAATTCACCCTAAAAATACTAAAAGGAAACGTGCAGATCTTCCAAAATGTGACAGTGGCTGTGCTGAGACCTTGTTTGGCCTCAGGAACATTTTTTCCCCATCTGAAGACTTATTTTCATTTTTAAAGGTATTTTCAACGTCTATCTTGCAATGTTGAATTTATATTCCTTTTCATATTCCCAACACTAGATTCCTACCTTTTGAATCTTAAGTTTAACTTAAATATGCCTATAATTTGTATAAGCAATCTCTGATTTTAACGCTTTCTACCACTTTGACAAATGGTGGATAGGCATTGCTCTGACTGCATATTATAGGATTTAGAATAGAATTTAGAAAATTTTTCAGATAGACTATTTCAGAGAAGTAGTTTTAAATAAATGAGCTTCTTTTTTTTTGTTTGAGACAGAGTCTTGCTCTGTCGCCCAGGCTGGAGTGCAGCGGCACCATCTTGGCTCACTGCAACTTCCGCCTCCCGGGTTCAGGCAGTTCTCTGCCTCAGCCTCCCAAGTAGCTGGGATTACAGGTGCCCACGACCACACCTGGCTAATTTCTGTATTTTTAGTAGAGATGAGGTTTCACCATCTTGGTCAAGATGAGTCTTCAACTCCTGACCTCATGATCCACCCACCTTAGCCTCCCAAAGTGCTGGGATTACAGGCATGAGCCATCGTGCCCAGCATAAATGAGCTTCTAATTATAATTGGAGTATATACTAAATACATAGAGAATTCTCCAAATTAACAGTCTAAATTTGTTAGACTTAGTACTATTTTGATGTATTAAGTATAGATAAATAAAATTATGATGGGTAGTGTCTCAGTACTTTGAAGTTAGAATAGGCATAACACTGTATTCATATGGGTAGAAAAGTGTTCAGTATACTGCTGTAACTTTCTTTTACTCAAAATTCTTTTTCAGCACAAAATCGCAACGAAGGAAGAATGGTATAAACTCATCCAGCTTCTTACTGAATTCCAGATGCGGAATGTAGATTTTTTATATAATAATCTTGAGTTTATTCTGCCATTACCAGTTGACACCATTCCAGAAATGAAAAACCTTCATGGCTTATCAGTAACTGTGGATACCAGTGGAGCAACAAAAAGTATGAAATGTCTTGGTAGGAAACATTCTGAAAGAGAACAGCCATTGAAAAAGTCACAGAAAAAGAAACAAAAGAAAAAATTGGTAACATTAGATGATAGTGACTTATTCGACACTGACTTGGACTTTCCTGATGAATTTATTAGCCTGTCACCTGTGTCGTCTTCCTCAAATTCAGAAAAAAAAGCCAGAGACAAAGGAAGCAATCCAGAGACAAAGAAATCTATTTCTTGTCCTCCCAAAACACCTGCAGGAAAAAAAAGTTCTCCCCTTGTTTCTCATTGTTTAAATTCTCTCTCTGAATTCATGGATAGCATGTCCTTCTTAGATGCCCTTTTAACTGATGTAAGGGAACAAAAGGAATACGGTAGAAATGACTTTAGCTGGACAAATGGAAAGGTTAAAAGCGGACTTTGTGATGAGTTTAGTCTTGAGAGTAATAATGGATGGACTTCTCAAAGCTCTGGAGAATTAAAGGCAGCTGCAGAAGCTCTCAGCTTTACTAAATGTTCTTCTACTATTTCAAAAGCATTGGAAACCTTGAATTCTTGCAAGAAATTGGGAAACGATCCAACCAATGATCTTACTTTTTATGTTTCACAAAAGCGCAATAATGTATACTTTAGTCAGTCAGCAGCTAACTTAGAGTAAGTCTTACTTCCTTTACTTTTTATTCTTTAGTAATAAATGGTAAAGGGGAAATCATTATTTTTTTCTTAATTTAAAAATGCTGTACTATTGATTATGGTAAGCCATTATCATTAATAATGTAGCTTCTAATGAGACAGTTAAGGAGATCAGGTTGATTGTTGGGAAGAGAAATAATGAGTGATTGCGGTGGACCTGGGTAATGCTTGAATGATACAGGAAGAAATTTGGTCTTGCTGTGATAGATGGCAGGTAGTTACTGAGATTTTTCAGTATGGCAGTGATTGATGTGTTGACAGGAAATTAATCTGGAAATGTCATCTGGTCTAGGCCAGAGGCAAGGAAATTAAACTGGTTGTGCTTGGGATTACTGCATTTTTATTGGGCATTAAAAATTAAAAGCAATGCATTACTTTTACAGCAATGCTTGGAAGAGGATAGCAGTCATTAAAAGTGTATTTTCTAGTCGATCTCTTCTCTATGTGGGTAATAGACAAGCTAGTATAATTGAATACCTGCCAACCCTTCGAAACATCTGTAAGACTGAGAAGCTAAAAGAACAAGGAAAAAGTAAAAGAAGGTAAAGTCTCTATTAAAAACAACATTTTAGATAGCTTTCTTAAGATTAATACATATTTTCATAAGATGAAAGTATTATTAAATTGTATTTTTCTTTGTAATTTTGACAGATTCCTGCATTATTTTGAAGGAATTCATCTTGACATTCCAAAAGAGACTGTGAATACTTTGGCAGCTGACTTCCCTTAATGTTCCATACTAACAATGCTTTGTATAGATTATGTGGTTCTTAAGATACATTTTTATATTATGTGAATCTTCATGGAAAAGTTTATTTCTCAATGTACATTTTAAACAATTTGTATATATTTTTATTGGTGTGCAAATATTTAAAATATTTGAGTTACAAATTGTATATATGATTGTGGTAATTTTTTTTCTGAATTTTTTGTATTATCTGACTTAGCTTTGTTGGAGTATTTTTTGTATGTGAGTGAACTGTTTCTGAAAGGTAGGGTTCATTAAGATGAACTATTTCAAGTGTTTATATTATATATTAGTTTAATATTCAGATACATTATCTTGGCTGGTCCAATGGTAGTGGGTTATCAGAACTTACTAACATTAGTGTCACTAAAGTTGGTATACAACCCCCACTGCTAAATTTGATTGGCTTTTCAAAAAAAAAAAAGTAAAACAAAAACATCTGGTGAATTATATTTTTAACAGAAGTTAAGGATCCTAATATTGTACAGTGATTTTTTTTTTTTTTTTTTTTTTTTTAGAAGAACTCTTGCTGTCACCCAGGCTGGAGTGCAGTGGCCTGATAGCGGCTCACTGCAACCTCCACCTCCTGGCTTCAAGTGATTCTTCTGCCTCAGCCTCCTGAGTAGCTGGGATTACAGGCACATACCACCATGTCCAGCTTATTTTTATATATTTTTTAGTAGAGATAGGGTTTCACTATGTTGGCCAGGCTGGTCTCAAACTCCTGACTTCAAGTGATCAGTCTGCCTCAGCCTCCCAGAGTGCTGGGATTACAGACGTGAGCCACTGTGCCCAGCCTATATTGTACAGTTTTGAACAGTATAGATGCATACCTGTTTATAAATGTTAAATGTGTATGAAGATAGATGTTTTTACCTCTTACTTGTTCAGTTTACCTTTTCTTGTATTAATTAGTATATTGATCTAATTAAAAGTTAAAGCTAAAGGCTTTATAAAATATTTTTAAAAGTTCAGGTGTAATCATGTTGGTAAATATATGTACATTGTATAGGTTTGAATACAGGATGTAAGTTAAAAGATTTCATCCCTATACAGAAGAGAGAATTAATATCGTCTGAAGTTTCTTTTTTTTTTTTTTTGAGATGGAGCCCAGGCTAAAGTGCAATGGTGCAATCTTGGCTCACCGCAACCTCCACCTCCTGGGTTCAAGCAATTCTCCTGCCTCAGCCTCCTGAGTAGCTGTGATTACAGGCAGGTAGGTGCCATGATGCCTGGCTAATTTTTGTATTTTTAGTAGAGATGGGGTTTCTCCATGTTGGTCAGGCTGGTCTTAACTCCCAACATCAGGTGATCTGCCTGCCTCAGCCTCCCAAAGTGCTGGGATTACAGTCGTGAGCCACCGTGCCCAGCCTGAATTTTTAAAAATACTTTTAAAATACGGATCTATTTTTTTCCCTCTTAAAAAAAAATAATGGGAGTATTTTCCTCCCTAAAAGGACACATTTAATATTTTATTTATTTTTAGGTTTATAATGATTCAGGGAAAAATCTTTATCTTTTTTTTTTTTTTTAAAGAGGTCTCACTCTTGTTGCCCAGGCTGGAGTACAGTGGCACGATCATAGTTCACCATAGCTTCAAACTCCTGAGCTCAAGTGATCCTCCTTCCTTGGCCTCCCAAAGCATTGGGATTATGGGTGTGAGCCACTGCACCCAGCCTTTTCATTCTTAATGATGGTAAATTCCTGTAAGATTTAGATTCACTTTTGTGATAATGCCATGTTTGTTATGAACAACTAGGTAGTTTGAGAAACTGTTTATCAAAATAGAAAGGAATGGCAAAGGAGATGGTTTGGATGGAAAGAGAATGATTTGCTTTTTGGACATGCATAGTTTGAGGTATCTACATTTCCAGTGGAGATGTTTAGGTACACAATGACATGTAAATGTAGAGAGACTTTTTTTGTGCATGGCAACAGGTCTAGAGTGTATACCAACTCTAGGGAGTTGGAGGTACTAGGGAAGGGAGGACTTCCACCTCTTGCTTTATGTTTCAGATTATTTTAAATATTTTTGAACAATTATATTTCACTTTTGGATTATAGAAAATGTTCATGTTATAGAAAATATTTAATTTTTTTTTTTTTTTTTTTTGGTAAGAGATGGGGCCTTGCTATGTTGCCCAGGCTGACTTCAAACTCCTGGGCTCAAGTGATCATCCCCCCTCAGCCTCCCAAGTAGCTGGCACTACAGGCAGGTACCACTGAGATTTAATAATTTGACACCAAAGAGACTTACGGTGGCTCACACCTGTAATCCCAGCACTTTGGGAGGCCCAGGCGGATGGATCACGAGGTCAAGAGATAGAGACCATCCTGGCCAACATGGTAAAACCCTGTCTCTACTAAAAATACAAAAATTAGCTGGGCGTGGTGGTACACACTTGCAGTCCCAATGACTTGGGAGGCTGAGGCAGGAGAATCATTTTAACCTGGGAGGTGGAGGTTGCAGTGAGTCTAGATTGTGCTACTGCACTCCAGCCTGGTGACACAGCGAGACTCCATCTCAAAAAAAAAAAAGAGACTCAGGAGACTTAGGTTCGTAAAGAAGATACACTGAGGGCCTCAACTAAGGTAGACAGTGGTAAAACGGACATCAATAGATGGTCTGTCAAGTAAAATATGACAAAGTTAAAAAATGAGCCTGCCAGGCATGGTGGCTCACACCTGTAATCCTAGCACTTTGGGAGGCCAAGGCGGGAGGATTGCCAAGTCAGGAGTTTGAGACCAGCCTGGCCAATATGGTGAAACCCCATCTCTACTAAAAATAGAAAAATCAGCCAGGTGTGGTGGCGTGCACCTGTAGTCCCAGCTACTCAGGAGGCTGAGGCAGAAGAATCACTTGAACCTGGTAGGCGGAGGTTGCAGTGAGCCGAGATTGTATCACTGCACTTCAGCCTGGGCAACAGAGCGAGACTAGGTCTCAAAAAAAAGAAAAGAAAAGAGCCTATTAGACAAAACTTGTTTGTTTTTGGCTAATAGATTTGAGCTGATGAAAGTCACCTTTTGGGGCCGGGTATGGTGGCCCACACCAGTAATCCCAGTACTTTGGGAGGCTGAGGCAGGAGGATTGCTTAAGGCCAGGAATTTGAGCCCAGCCTGGGCAAAAAGGCGAGACCCCCCATCTCTACAAAAATAAATTAGCTGGGTATGGTGACATGAGCCTGTAGTCCTAGCTATTCAAGAGATAGAGGCAGGAGGATTGCTGGAGCCCAGGAGGTGCTGCAGTAAACTGTGATTATATCACTGTACTCTAGCTTGGGTGAGAGTGAGACCCTGTCTCAAAAAAAGAAAATCAGCCCTTGGAGGCAGTGTGGCAAACCACATTCTACTTAGAGAATAAGAGAGGAGGATTCTATAAGCTGTGTTATCAGTTATCTTTATTTTCGTAATAAGCACCGCCTAGGAAAATCATTATTCTCTATTTTAACAATATGATCATGCGAATGCTTAGTACAGATAGTAGCTGCCTTTAAAGGGAGATATATTTGTTGCTAGTTTTGTCTGTTTGGCATCTTACTGTTTCTTTTTTTAATGAAAAATTTTTTTAAAATTATGTGGTTTTGCTATGTTGCCCAGGCTGCTCTTGAGCTCCTGGGCACAAGCAATCCTGCCTCAGCCCCCTAGAGTGCTGGGATTATAGGCATAAGCCACTGCGCCCAGCCCCACCTTACTTTTTAACACATAAACCTGAAAGGCACAGAATCTCATAAAATGTTTATTGATTTGGTCTTGGCTTATTGTGTAGACCATTTAGTCGCTGAAAATCAGGATTTAAACATCTAAAAAACACTCAAAATATGTTCTTTTCCAATAACATGGATATTCAAAATGGTTTTACATTAGAGCTAATAATTATACATTAATATGACTTTAGCACATTAACCTCAGAATTCTAAGGCTCAGAGTCAAACACTGCTAATTCAAAGAAGGCAACAGCTTGTAATAATGAATCATAAAGCTCTTCTACTCTTCGTGATTCACTAGATAAAAACATCTGTCTGTAGTGGACTATTTTATCTGCTGGGAAGAATACCCGAGGATCCGCTTTCAGTACAGAATCGGAGAGGAACTGCTTCACTAGTTCTTTTCCACTAGTCCTGAAGTCACCAATCATCAGTTCAAAATGCTTCCCCACTGCGTGTCGATTCATGCTCAGCACCTGATGCTGCCCATCCTGGGCAAAAGTTTTATTTAATAAGGCATACAGCATGGCTTCCATGATTTGAAAATGTAACAGTATAGGAAACAGAGATGAGTTCTGAATGGAAAGTGCTCTTTTTTCCAGAACATAGAAATCTGCTTTAGGCATCTTTGAAATGATCGAAGAAATCTTTAAAAAAAAAACAAAAAGACAAAGTAAAGGAGCAGAAATAATTCATTACATTTTATGTTTGGACCTCTCTCTGTCCCACTTAGTTAACTTATACTATATTGCTATTGACAATTTTGAAATGATTGAAAAGGCATTTATGAGCAGTCTGGTTCTGTTCATGGTTCTGTCAGAACAATAGCTAAGCTAAACTGTTTAGTCCTCCTAAGTACCAGTTTCTTGATCTGTACAACGGACTTCATAATTTCTAAAATCTGTATTGGCTTTAAGGTTAGACAACTTACAGCTTTTATTAATCTACAAGAATTTTCTGGGATAGAGCATAGGGTTAGAATAACTAGGCAGGAATCAATCACCTCTGCAACTGACTAATCACATCCGATGCTTGACTAAATCACAGATTTTATATATATAATCCAGGTGATCATTCCTGCCCATTTCACAAGGTTTTGAAAACTCAAATGAGACAATGTGATGGCATTTTGAGAAATAAGCTTTATAAATAAAAGACAGTGATAATGTTCTATAACATTTAGAATGGAATACCACTGATTTTCTCAGTGTCTGCCTTTGATAAATATGGCATTTCTTTCTCTCTCTCTCTCTCTCTCTCTCTTTTTTTTTTTTGAGACATAGTCTCGCTCTTTCACCAGGCACCAGGCTGGAGTGCAGTGGCGTGATCTCGGCTCACTGCAACCTCTGCCTCCCGGCTTCAAGCATAAGACATTTCTTGAACTAACTAAAGCTTGAATTTTTAAAAATCAAAGGTGATAGAAAACATAATAGGAACATAAGAAAACCCATCGTTACTGTTTTATTACATTCCTTTTGGGACCAGAAGATTAAACTACACAAGGAGCTCTAGCAGGTAGGAATCTGGAGGTGCAACTGCCTTACCTCTTCTAAATAGACGGATGATGAGTATGTAGTTTCCTTCATTAATCTCCAACGATCACTTTGCTGCCAGTCCAGCACTGTCGATTTACGATCAAGGTGAGCCCAGGCAATTCTTCGAGTACCAAAAACAATAGATACGATACTATTAGCTGCCTAAAAGAAAAGACTGGTTTAATTAGAAGTGTAAAGAT
This sequence comes from Cheracebus regulus, assembly GCA_963574635.1. NCBI lineage: Eukaryota > Metazoa > Chordata > Mammalia > Primates > Pitheciidae > Cheracebus > Cheracebus regulus. The sequence goes on from CAUYQU010041854.1 coordinate 82,715, forward strand.
TTTACAGATAAAAAACTTAATCTACAAATTCAGAATGACTAGTTTTTGTAACATATACTTATTTATAGTCTATTAATTGAGAATTATTAAAGAAATTATTCTGTTTGTTCGAGATGGCGTCTCGCTCTGTCACCCAGGCTGGAGTGCAGTGGCGCAATCTCGGCTCACTGCAACATCCACTTCCCAGATTCAAGTGATCCTTCTGCCTGAGCCTCCGGAGTAGCTGGGATTACAAGCACTCGCCACCACGTCCAGCTAGTATTTGTATATTTAGTAGAGACAGGGTTTCACCATGTTGGCAGGCTGGTCTCAAACTTCTGACCTCAAGTGATCCACCTGCCTCAGCCTCCCATAGTGGTGGGATTTCAGGCACGAGCCATTAAGGAGTAATTATTATTAAAAGGTAACCAGCAGCAGTCAGTTTATAGATAAAGAACCTATACTCAGCACCTAGCCCAAAGTAGGCATTCAGATACTCAAGTGTTGCCAGGGTTTGTACTAGATACAAGGAACCAACAAACTTAACTGTACATTATAAGAAATGCCACCATAAAACATGTAGAGAGAAGTGGTCAGGGAAGATTTACTGGAGGACTAGAAGAATGAGACAGTAAACGGGAAGTTACTTCACCCAGATGTCTGGAAAGATAGGCTGCTTGACATCTCACGCTCTGGCAGTGGAATAAAGACTGGGAAAAGGGCAGAGGACTAGGCAGGTGTCTGTAAAGGTAAGTAACTTGCTTTATCCTGAGGGCTACAGGTGCCATTAAAAAACCCCAGAATTTTAAGGAATAACATAAGATTAACATTTCAGAAAAATCACTGATAGTGTAAAAGATGGGCTGGAGGGAACTAGATTAATGGTAGAGATCTGTGTTAGGTACCTGTTAAACATGAGAAAGTATTAAGAATTGAAGACAATGACAGAAGGAAAAGAAACAGATAGTGGGAGCAGAATTAATACATAGGTTGAAAGAAGAGTCTGGGATAATTCCAGTTTTATATCAGTGACTGAATGGCATCATTAATCATGATGAAGATAGGAGTCATCTGACCTAGAGAAGGCAGGAAGAAATGTTTTGGTTTTTTTTTTTTTTTTTAAGATGGGGTTTCACCATGATGGCCAGGCTGGTCTTGAACTCCTGACCTCAGGTGATCCACCCACCTTGGCCTCCCAAAGTGCTAGGATTACAGGCGTGAGCCACCGCGCCCGGCCTGGTTTGTTTTTAATGTATTAAGTTTGGGTTGCCTGTAGGGCTTCAAAAGGGAGATATATAATAAGTAATTGAATACATAGATTTTGCTCCCTATCAGGTGTGGGCTGACGATGGAGAACAATGCTATCACCTTTCTCCAACATGGCTCACTTAGATATATTTACAAACTACTATGTTCTATAGATACTGAGGCAAATAAACAGGAACAATTAGTTCTATACCCATCTCCCTTTCATTGCTAAGGACTGGATAAATATCTTATGACAAAATAGTTTAGATGTCCAAAATACAGACTTCCTTTTGGTTCTTTTCTTTAGCCCCGTGACTCTCAAGCTTTAGTGTTCATAAGCATTACTGAACCGGACTACACACAGTACTTCATGGGCAACCAATTATTATTATTATTTTTTGTTCCTCCAGATTAGCTATACTGCATCAGCAACCAATTTTTTCTTAAAGGATTTTACTGCATGACTTACGTCTCCACATAAACTGACTTTAGAATCTAGCCCCCTAAATAAGATGCAACTCCACTATAATCTGGGTATACACAGTTTTGGCCATGAATTTGGATAAGAATCCTCCCTGAAAAATTTGGTTGAAATATGTTCCAGATCAACTGCAGCAGTTCTACCTGGAGTCCATGAGTGGACTTGAATCTGCCAGTCCTCTGAAACTGTGCAGTATTCTGTATATATGTGCTATATCTTTTTCTTTTTTGTTTGAGACGGAGTCTCACTCTGTTACCCAGGCTGGAGTGCTATGGCATGATCTCAGCTCACTGCAACCTCCGTCTCCCGGGTTCAAGCGATTCTTCTGCCTCAGCCTCCTGAGTAGCTGAGACTATAGGCACACGCCACCACTAATTTTTGTATTTTTAGTAGAGATGGGTTTCACCATGTTGGCCAGGATGGTCTAAATCTCTTGACCTTGTGATCTGCCCGCCTCGGCCTCCCAAAGTGCTAGGATTACAGGCGTGAGCCCAGCCCTAGAATGTTTTTCTTTTTTAAATCTTACCTATAGATGTGTGATTCAAGATAGAATCCTTTTTAAAGGAGGAAAGGAACAAAATAATTTTAAATCCTGCCAGAAAGATTGGTATAATGTTCTAAAGTCACTTCCTGGCCATAACCCATCTTGACTCCTTAATTTCTCATTAATCCTAACATCACCTTTAGACACAGCCTAGTATCTCTATGACACTCCTCTTAAATAAGCCTTGCATAGACCTACTTCTCAACATCAACTGTTCTTTCTACCTAGAATGACCTCCTCTTCCAGCCAAAGGATCTCTCCTTTAAGATCCAAATTGAGGCTGGGTGCAGTGACTCATGCTTGTAATCCCAGCACTTTGGGAGGCCGAGTTGGACAGATCAGGTGAGGTCAGGAGTTCAAGACCAGCCTGGCCAAAATGGTGAAACCTCATCTCTTAAAAAAATTAAAAATAAAAATAAAAATAAAAAGATCCAAATCAAGTTCTTCTAGTAAACTTTCCACAACAGTCACAGCCCGCTGTTTTCTCTCCTCTCAACTGCCAATTCACTATCTGTACATCTCACTATTTGGTACATGCCAACTAAACCTGAAGAACCTTCCCAATGCCCAGAAGAGTCCTTTCCAGAGTAGGTTCTCAAATATTATGCAGTATAGCAGACATGAAAAATCTACCTTAAGTCTTCCTCTTTCTATGTCTGGTTTGAGGAGTTTTCTTAAGAACCGGTTTTCTGGTAACTTTCTTTTATCCCCTCCAGTCTTTGAACAAAGTATGGAGTTACAAACTTGAACTGTACTTTTATACTGAAACAAGGGCACATTCATTAAACTCTCCAAATTCTGAAATGGCCCAAAGTTTTCTCTGTGCTTTATGATATTGATGGACCTTCTTCCACGAAGCAATCTGAAAGCTTCAAGTTCTTCAGTAGATGCTGTATTCAACACATGCAAGATAGAAGCCTGCTGTTCTGAAGAGAAGCGCTTGTCAAATGCATTTTCGGGCTCTTTTGCATTTTCATCACAAAAAGTAACATCAGAAATAATTTTCTTAGGTGTAGTAGATTTTTTCCGACAGCAGGAGTTATGTAAGGCCTGGGACAGGGATGACCTCGATGGGGCCAGAAAGCATCTCCACCTCCCTAAAAGGAAAATATAGCAAAATATAAGATGGGATGTCCTACTTCCTTTAGTGTTAGTTGCAAACTTGACTAGATGCTTTGCAAAGTCACAAATACTTTCCTGGAATTTAAGAGCTACTAAAGGACAATATTGTCCTGGAGAATCATCTTTAAAAGAGGATTCGTTTTTAAACTATTTTATATAGAGTTTTAAATAGGGCTTTTGTTTTCAAGTCAGGAGAAATGTCTTAACGATTTTTATGGATCAGTCCCAAGTTTTACTGCCTAGAAAATTGTATTTTGCACTCATCGGGAAGCAAGTAGTTGAAATATTTGTTTTTGAGACGGAGTCTTGCTTTGCTGCCCAGGCTGGAGTGCAGTGACACGACCTCGGCTCACTGCAACCTCTGCCTCCCGAGTTCAAGCAATTCTCCGGCCTCAGCCAGTAGTGCCAGCAGCTAGGACTACAGGCACGCGCCACCACACCCAACTAATTTTTTTGTATTTTTAGTAGAGACGGGGTTTCACCATATTGGCCAGGCTGGTCTTTAACTCCTGATCTCATGATCCACCCGCCTTGGCCTCCCAAAGTGCTGGGATTACAGGCGAGAGCCACCTCGCCTAAATAATTATTTCAACTGCTTAACGTTTTTGATATTTTTAATGTAGAGCGATCTTTTGGTAAGTAATATTTCCTGTTAAGGTTTGTCTTCACTTCCATTTTCACTAGTATTTCATGTAGTGGAACCAAATAAAATTAAATTTTATACGTTTTAAAGAAATGTTTCAGCTAAGTGGTAGATTTAAAGGCAGTTTTATATTCTTCCGTACACTTTTCAAGATTTCTATCATGGCGTTTTTGCAAGCATAAGAAACACTACACAGGATGGGCGCAGTGGCTCACGCCTGTAATCCCAGCACTTTGGGAGGCCGAGGTGGGCGGATGACCTGAGGTCAGGAGTTTGAGACCAGCCTGGCCAACATGGTGAAACCCCCGTCTCTATTTTAAAAACAAAACAAAACCAAAAAAATCATACAATGAGTAACTTTGTAAAACCGGTGGGAAGTCACTCTAACATCGCAGCCACAGGAAAGTAATGCGGCCAGAGATAAGCAAATAGCTGTCAGAATCTGAACCATCCGCCCTCTTCCAGGTGCTACCTGCGGACCCCGAGGTCAGGGAAGCACAAATGTTCCGAAAACCGCCACGTCAGCTAGGCTGGGGCTCCAGGAGAGGAACCTGAACATGGGACATGAGGGACATGAAGGAAACACCAGATTCCTCCAGAATACCTCCAGTGGTATTTCATTAGCCTCTAGGGTCAGAGGCTAATGACACACACGAAATTAACCCAGTGTTCCAAGCACCCTACCTCCCTCCAGGAAGAGGCCAGGGACTCTCATCTCCAAACTGAATCGGTAGGTCCGGTCTTCCTCCATTCACTTCCGGTTCCTGCGTGCTGCGCCCAAAAGCGCCCGGTCTGCACTCGGCAGAAAAGTTCGTGTCGAAGCGGCGTTCCGGGGCAAGGCCCGAGGTGTGTTCCGCTGAGCAGTGGGTCGGCCGCGTCTGGGCTGCGGGCTTCCGGCGGGCTCTTGCAGAGGCCCTGCCCCCGGATCCGGAGGACCGGCTGTCCCGCAGACTTCTTCCACTGCACCGGTGAACCGTTCTTGCCCCTACCGACTCCTGAGAGCCACTGGGCCAAATCTCCAGGAAGGCGATTCAGAGGCCAGTTTTAGTCTATAGTGGGCACAGTCCCTCCTTCTTACTCCTTCGTGGAGACTCCCTGTTTCTCCAAGACACTTAGATTGAGGAGCTCTTGTTGGAGCCCAGCCTGGGGCGCCGGGAGCGGGATCTGGTGGGGACAGCGTTGACAAGGTACTCAAATAACTGTTTCACCAGATAGACTGCAATAACGGAGAGATGCGAAGTGTTTCAGGAGCTCAGCTGGTGAACAGGGCAGGCAAGCGATTAGGGAAGGGCGAGGGAGGAGGAGAGGGCTTTGGCGCGAGAGCGGTATTCCACTTATAAGGGATAAAGAGAGATGAATCTGGCGCCAAATTTAGTTGATCCTTGAATGCTGGGTGGGGCCGTTGAATAGCTCCACCAGGTAGGAAGCCCGAAGTCCCTCGGGTATATAATTTGCAGAGTCAGACTGGAGATGTGTTTCTAGAAAATTGGCCATATAGTGTATAGCGAACGTGAGGCTGGATTGGAGGTGACGTACCTGGGAGCAAAGAGAAGTCGCGAAACAAGTGTATTTTGCCCGGGCTGGAGTGCAGTGGCGCGATCTCGGCTCACTGCAACCTCGGTCACCGGATTTCAAGCGATTCTCCTGCCTCAGCCTCCTGAGTAGCTGGGATTACAGGCGCGCGCCACCATGCCCGGCTAATTTTTGTATTTTTAGTAGAGACTGGGTTTCACCATGTTGGCCAGACTGGTCTCGAACTCCTGACCTCAGGTGATCCGCCTGCCTCGGCCTCCCAAAGTCCTGGGATTACAGGCGTGAGCCACCGCGCCCGGCCAACCATAAGGAATTGAAGTTGGGAGATGTAAGGAGAGTGGAAAGAAAAGGATTCTTTCTGGAAGATGGGGAGCCAGTTAAGGAGGGAGGGAAAGGTGATGAATTTGTGTTTTTTGAGGCAGCAATGGGTTGATTGTTCGTGTCTGGAGGGCAATAGAAATGTAGGGGAATCATAAGTATTAACAAGTTCTGGTCGGGAGCAGTGGCTCCTGCCTGTAATCCCAGCACTTTGGGAGGCCAAGAGGGGCGGATAGCTTGAGCTCACGAGTTCCAGACCACCCTGGGCAACAAGGCTAAAAAATTAGCCGGGTGTAGTGTTGCACACCTGTCATCCCAGCTACTGAGGAGGCTGAGGTGGGAGAATCACCTGAGTCCAGGAGGTAGAGGTTGCAGTGAGTGGAGATCATGCCACTGCACTCCAGCCTGGGGGACCGAGCCAGAACTTCTCTCAAATATATATATATATTTGAGTATATATATATAATAGTATATATATATTATAGTATATATATATTATAGTATATATATATATTATAGTATATATATATATAATATATATATATATTATAGTATATATATATTATAGTATATATATATTATAGTATATATATATTATAGTGTATATATATATATATATAATATAGTGTTCATAGGAAGTCTAGGAACCTTGGCAGTTTCTGGGGAACTTAGGAATCTAACAAGAAATAACATCAACTTTTTGTGCAAGATCCTCCAAACCAAGAGGAAGTAATTTCCTCAACTATAGGGCTTATTCAACTTAATGAGATGTTATGATTGAATTGTATCCCTCAAAAAAGATTTGTTGAAGTCCTAACCCCTAGTACCTTATTATTTCCATATAAGGTCATTATAGATGTAACTAATTAAAATGAGGTCACACTGGATGGGGGCAGAGACTAATTCAATATGACTGTTGTTCTTATGAGAAGATGGAAGCAGCCGGGCTTGGTGGCTCATGCCTGTAATCCCAGCTCTTTGGGAGGCTGAGGTGGGCAGATCACCTGAGGTCAGGAGTTCGAGACCAGCCTGACCAATATGGTGAAACCCCATCTTTAAAAAAAAAAAAATAGAGAAGATAGAAGCAGGGATTGGAATGATGCATCTGCAAGCCAAGGAAGGCCAAGGGTTGCCAGCAGTCACTAGAAGCCAGGAGAGAGGCATGGACCGGGGTCCCCCCAGAGCCTTTGAAGGAACCAACCCAGATAACACTTTGATTTTGGGCTTCCAGCCTCCTGAACTGGAGAGAGTAAATGTCTGTTGTTTTAAGCCACCCAGTTTGTGGTCATTTGTTACAGCAACCCCAGGAAACTAATACATGAGGCCAAAAGGAATCCTGGTGATGCTTTCGGAGATGGTCTGGTTTGCTAGCAAGACACAGTTTATCACTTACAAACTGCATGACCAGAGGCAGTTTCTCATCCTCTCTGAACCTCACCTTCCTCATTTGTACAATAGAGTTAATGGTACCTACCTCATAGGGCTGCTTGGAGAATTAATGAGAAACTGAATGCAAAGAACCCAGCACAAGATAAGAGTTCAATAAATGTGGTTTTCCCCAGTAAAGCATCATCTCTTATTGAGAAATAATTATGAATGACCTATAGGGGAATCACCCTCCTTCCTGAAAGCATTTATTCAGAAATATGCTCTGACTAGAGCCAGAAATACAAAAGAAAGTGACAACTACTGCCTGATTTACTGTAAAACCAAATTGATGCCTTCAAAATGAAAGTCACTGTCTTCTCCCAGAAACTATCTCCTTCTCACTTCCCTGTTTTTGTCACCCAGATTCAGGTGTCTCTGGCTCCTCCTACTCCTTCCATTATTATGTATAGCCTGTCATCTAGTTTCTGTGTTTTTAAAACTGTTTTGACTGTGATCCAGGATACATGTGTGAAACAAAAGTTTCATTTGAAAAAAAGGACCAGGCATCGTGGCTCAACACCTGTAATACCAGCACTTCGGGAGGGTAAGGCAGGCAGATTGCTAGAGCCCAGGAGTTCATGACCATCCTGGGCAATATGGCAATACCCAGTCTTTACCAAAAATACCAAAAAAATTAGCTGGGCATGGTGGTACACACCTGTAGTTCCAGCTACTTGGGAGGCTGAGGTGGGAGAAGCCCTTGAGCCCGAGAGGTGGAGGTTGTACTGAGCAGGTATTACACCACTGCACTCCAGCCTGGGTGGCAGAGTGAGACCCTGTCTCAACAAAAAACAAAAACAACCTTTGTATTTTTGCATGTGATACATTCTGATATTTTATATTTCCTTCTTTTTTTTTTTTTCCAAGTTAAGAGTGCGAAAGGTTTATTGGAAAAACAAACAAACAAAAATCTGTTTTTAAGCCTGCAGGACATTAGAGGGAGATGTCCAGTAGATAGACACGCACGTCTGAAGCTAAGGAGGAGCACTGAGGTTGGGCATAGGTTTGGAGGCCGTCGGCATGTAGAGATGGTACTTTACCCATGAGAACAGATGCAATGAGCCAGGGAGAGGGGGTAGGTATGAGAAAAGCACAGTGAGATCAGGAGAGAACTCCTTGGAAACACCAGCATTAGATGTGGTTAGAGGATTCAGATTCCCAAGAAGATTGAGAAGCAATTTTTAGAATTAAAAGGAAACAGGAGGGTGGACGCTGTGGCTTACAACTGTAATCCCAGCACTTTGGGAGGCCAAGGCAGGCAGATCACCTGAGGTCAGGAGTTCGAGACCAGCCTGGCCAACATGGTGAAAACCCAACTCTATTAAAAATACAAAAATTAGCTGGGTGTGGTGGTGGGCGCCTGTCATTGCAGCTACTTGGGAGGCTGAGGCAGGAGAATCGCTTGAACCTGGGAGGCGGAGGTTGCAGTGAGCCAAGTTTGCGCCACTGCACTCCAGCCTGGGCAATAAGAGCAAGACTCTGTCTCAAAAAAACAAAAAAAACAAAAACAAAAAAAAAATCCACCACATTGTGATACTTCTACACACTCATGAGAATAGCTACTGGAAATCTCATACATTGCTGATGGAAGCGTGGGTTGGTAGAATCACTTTAAAAAACTGTTTGGCAAGCCGGGCGTGGTGGCTCATGCCTGTAATCTGAGCACTTTGGGAGGCCGAGGCGGGTGGATCACCTGATGTCAGGAGTTCAAGACCAGCCTGGCCAACAGGGTGAAACTCCGTCTTTTTTAAAAAAAAAAGCTGTTTGGCAATATCTGCTAAAGCTGAAGATTTGTACATCCTATGGCCCTGTAATCCAACCCCTGGACATATATCCAACAGAATGCAAGCAGATGTGCACTAAAGGACATGCAATTAGTGGAGCTATACGTATAATATTGCCAGTATTCGCCAGTTGTCTATTTGCAAAAATGATGATGTCACATGGTTAAACCTGATTACAAGAATGTTCATAGCAGCACTATTTGTATTAGCCAAAACCTGGAATATCTCAATGGCAGATTATTGTGTATTTATTGAATAAACATTTCACCCAGTAACATGGATAAATCTCACAAACATAACGTTGAGTGAAATAAGCCACACCACTATAATATATATTTATTTATTTTTGAGACAGAGTCTTGCTCTGTCACTCTGGCTGGAGTGCTGTGGTGTGATCTCGGCTCACTACAACCTCCGTCTCCGGGTTCAAGTGATTCTTCTGCCTCAGCCTCCTGAGTAGCTGGGACTACAGGCGTGCACCACCATACCTGGTTAATTTTTGTATATTTGATAAAGACAGGGTTTCACCATATTGGCCAGGCTGGTTTTGAACTTCTGACCTTGTGATCCGCCTGCTTTGGCCTCCCAAGTGCTGGGATTACAGGTGTGAGCCACTGTGCCTGGCCATATTTATTTATTTATAGCTATATATAAAGTACAAAAACAGGCTGAGTGCATTGGCTCACACCTGTAACCCTAGCACTTTGGGAGGCCAAGGCAGGCAGATTGCCTGAGCTCAAGAGTTCAAGACCAGCCTGGGCAACATGGTGAAACCTGGACTCTACCAAAAATACAAAAATTAGCCAAGTGTGGTGGCGCGAGCCTTGTAGTCCCAGCTACTTGAGAGGCTAAGGCATAAGAATTGCTTGAAGTCAGGAGGTGGAGGTTGCAGTGACCTGAGATCGAGATTGTGCCACTGCACTCCAGCCTGGGCAACAAAGTGAGACTCTGTCTCTGGGAAAGAAAAACAAAACAAAACAAAACAAAACAGACTAATCTATGATGATAAACATGAGATTACCTTTGGGGCTAGTCTCTGAAGAGAGAATGGAAATGTTTTGGGATGCTGGTTATCCTTTTTTAAAAGCTCTGCATACTAGTTGAACATGTGTGTGTGCATTTTGTAAAATTCATTAAGCTGCAGGCTTATGATTTGTGTACTTTTCTGCATTTGTGATACTTCAGTAAAAGATTACTTAAAAGTTTAATTCTTGAATGTGCATGGTGGCTCACGCCTATAATCCTAGCCCTTTGGGAGGCTTGAGGTGGGAAATATTGCTTGAGACCAGGAGTTTGAGGCTAGCCTGAACAACATAGTAAGACACCATTTCTACAGAAAAATTTTAAAATAGCCAGGTGTGGTAACACATGCCTGTAGTCCTACCTACTTGGGAGACCAAGGGGAGAGGATCACTTAAGCCCAGGATCTGAGGTTATAGTGAACTGTGACCATGCTACTGCCCTCCAGCCTGGGCGACAGAGTGAGACCCTGTCTCCAAAAATAAAAAATAAAAAGTTGGCTGGGGCTGGTGCAGTGGGTCATGCCTGTAATCCCAGCATTTTGGGAGGCTGAGGTGGGTGGATCACTTGAGGCCGGGGTTTGAGACCAACCTGGCCAACATGGCAAAACCCTGTCTCTACTAAAAATGCAAAAAGTACCCAGGCATGGTGGTGCTCCCCTGTAGTCCCAGCTACTCAGGAGGCTGAGGTGGGAGGATCGCTTGAGCCCAGGAGATGGAGGCTGCAGTGAGCCAAGACTGCACCACTGCCTTCCAGCCTGGGTGATGGAGCAAGACCCTATATCAAAAAAATAAAATAATATAAAAAATACAAAAGTTGAAGTCTTCAAATTATTTTGAATTAGATATGCATCATATAATTTTGAATGTTTATTTTGTGACATAGTCTATTTAGTCCTCAAAGTCATTCACCACCTTCAATACAGACTCCTGAGAAAAGGACTGCTGATTCTTGAATAGATCATTTGGGGTAGGGAGCACATGATATATTTCTCTGACTGCTCCACCCCCAACTCTCAGGAAAAGATAATTGTCCTCCAATCTTCATCTGGGAAAAGTTTTGGATTTTTTTCCTGCTTTTATGTTACATTTTATTATTATTTTCTCAGTATTATACACAACTAAAATGATTAGGCAAATGATCAAAATAAAATGCAGCACTCACAATTTGAGACCTAGAATCAGAAAACTTGGCTCATGCTTCAATGTTGTTACATATTTCCTATGCATCTCAGTTTCTCTCTCTCTCTGTCTCTCTCTCTGTCTCTCTCTCTGTCTCACTCTTTGTCTTTCTTTTTTCTTGAGACAGAGTCCAGCTGCTCTTTCTTTTTTCTTGAGATGGAGTCCAACTGTGTTGCCCAGGCTGGAGTGCCGTGGTGTGATCTTGGCTCACTGCAACCTCTGCCTCCCGGGTTCAAGCGATTCTTGTGCCTCAGCCTCCTGAGTAGCTGGGATTACAGGCACATGCCACTATGCCTGGCTAATTTTTGCATTTTTAGTAGAGACAGGGTCACACAGCTAACTTTTCTGTTTTTAGTAGATACAGGGTCTTACAATGTTGGCCAGGTTGGTCTCAAACTTCTGACCTCAGGTGATCTGCCTGCCTCGGCCTCCCAAAGTGCTGGGATTACAGACGTGAGCCACCACACCAGTCAAAAGTAAGACTTGAATTTAGGCATGGAGGCAGGAGTTTGCTCCACTGACCCATGGAGGCTGGGCTGGAGCATGGTGTAGAGGAGAGAGCTGGGGTAGGAGGGGGACAGCATGAGTGAGATACAATGGCATGGAGTTGGATAGCTCTGTGCTCAAAGGATGTGGACAGAGCACACACCAAGCACCTTACCACCCCTGGGCCTTTGCCCTGGTTGTTCCCTTCCCCTAGGACACTCCTCTCTCAGATCGCTGCTGGTTAGACCCCTATCTGCAGATCTTTGCTCAAATGTTACCGCCTCAGAGAGGACTTCCTTGACCTGTCTATTGAAATAGCAATTTTCATTCTTCTCTATCCCCTCACTCTTTCTTTTTCTTTTTTTTTTTTGAGACAGAGTTTTGCGGTTATTGCCCAGGCTGGAGTACAGTGACGCGATCTCCGCTCACTGCAACCTCCGACTCTCAGGTTCAAGAAATTCTCCTACCTCAGCCTCCCAAGTAGTTGACATTACAGGCATGTGCCACCACACCTAGCTAATTTTGTATTTTTAGTAGAGATGGGGTTTCTCCATGTTGGTCAGGCTGGTCTCGAACTTCTGACCTCAGGTGATCCACCCACCTTGGCCTTTCAAAGTGCTGGGATTACAGGCGTGAGCCACCGTACCCGGCTGTTCCTTTTTCTTTATAGCACATATCACTCTTGCACTGTTTTGTATATGTGTATATTTGTTTCTCTGTTCATTTTCTGTCTCCCTAACTTGAAGGTAAGCTCCACAAAGGCATCTATCTCCCCAGCTATGTGGCCATATCTCAGCACTTGTAACAGTATCTTACACATAGTAGGTGCCCCATAAAGAATGAATGAATGAGCAAGCCCTGAGGGGGTACTGCAGTGGGGAGTCCCTCTGAGATGTGAGTGGTTCCAGTTGTTGAAGACAAGGTGATATTAAACACACAAATATGTTGGTCAACTCAATCACATTATTTACTCTGCATGGCTGCTTGTCAGCTGTTTCATTTGCCTTCGAAAGGAATTATTTCTTTCCTTCAACAAGGAAAATACTTTGTGATCCCAAGTCTTCTCACTTTACTGATTATTATTTTTTACTGATCCTTGTTTCTTCGTTTATTTAGCGAACATTTGTTGAATCCCTGCTATGTGGCATGCAGGTGCTTAGGGATACAACAGAGAACACATCTGACCCAACCCCTGTCCCTGAAGCTTAGAAGTGTGAGAGACCAATAAACTGGCAAGCAATGACAGTAGAGTAGTAGAGTATGATGCTTGAAAGTACAGTTTTTTGTTTTGTTTTGTTTTTTGAGAGAGTCTCACTATGTTGCCCAAGCTGGAGTGGAGTTTAGTGGCGTGATCTTGGGTCACTGCAACCTCTGCCTCCCAGGTTTGAGCAATTCTCCTGCCTCAGTCTCCTGAGTAGCTGAGATTACAGGCGTGTACCACCATGCCTGGCTAATTTTTTTTTTTTTTTTTTTTTTTGAGACGAAGTCTCACTCTATCGCCAGGCTGGAGTGCAGTGGTGTGATCTTGGCTCACTGCAACCTCTGCCTCCTGGGTTCAAGTGATTCTCCTGCCTCAGCTCCCAAGTAGCTGGGATTACAGGCATACGCCACCATGCCTAGCCAATGTTTGTATTTTTAGTTGAGATGGGTTTCACCATTTTGGTCAGGCTGGTCTCGAACTACTGACCTTGTGATCTGCCCACCTTAGCCTCCCAGATTGCTGGGATTACAGACGTGAGCCACTGCACCTGGCCTGTATTTGTTTTTTGTTTTTTGTTTTTTTTAGTGGAGACCAGGTTTTGCCATGTTGGCCAGGCTGGTCTCGAACTCCTGATCTTAGGTGATCTGCCTGCCTCAGACATTCGAGATCAGGAGTTTGAGACCAGCCTGGCATAAGCTGAGATCAGGAGTTCGAGACCAGCCTGGCATAAGCCACTGCACTCGGGGTGGTTTTTTTTTTTGTTTTTTTTTTGTTTGTTTGTTTTTTGTTTTTTTGAGACCCTGTCTCTACTAAAACCACAAAAATTAGCCAGGTATGGTGGTGTGCGTCTGTAGTCCCAGCTACTCAGGAGGCTGAGGCAAGAGAATTACTTGAACTGGGGAGGCAGAGGTTGCAGTCAGCTGAGATCATGCCACTGCAGTATAGCCTGGGAGACACAGCAAGACTCAGTCTCAAAAAAAAAAAAAACAAAAAAAAAAAGAAAAGAAAAGAAAGCAAAAAATAGGTATAAAGTTGTATGAAAAATATGGTTCTAATCATATTTAAATGTGCATAAAAGACCTGAAGGAAATTCACAGAATTGTTAATGATGATCAGCAGCAGGATTATTAAAAAGCATGTTAGGGCCGGGCACGGTGGCTTAAACCTGTAATTCCAGAGCTTTGCGAGGCTGAAGTGGGCAGATCACTTGAGGCCAGGAATTTGAGACTAGCTGGCCAACATGGCAAAACCTCGTCTCTACTAAAAATATAAAAAATTAGCCGGGCATGGTGGTGCGCGCCTGTACTCCCAGCTACTTGGGAGGCTGAGGCAGGAGAATTGCTTGAAACCGGAAAACAGAAGTTGCAGTGAGCTGAATCGTACCACTGCACTCCAGCCTGGTGATTGAGCAAGACTCCGTCTCAAAAAACAAAAATTAGCTGGGTGTGGTGGCACCTGCCTGTAATCCCAGCTACTTGGGAGGCTGAGGCACGAGAATTGCTTGAACCTGGGAGGCAGAGGCTGCAGTGAACAAAGATCGTTACCACTGCACTCCAGCCTGAGCAACAGAGACTCTGTCTGAAAACAAACAAAAAACCATAAAGTTAGGTTGAACTTTATGATATTTCCATTACCATTTTGGTAAGTCAGTTTCATATGGTTCAACCTAACATATTGGTGAAAAGAGTCCAAGGCAAACTTGGATTCAAATCCCAGCTTCAGTATGCATGATTCAGTGTACAACATCTCAGTTGCGTAACCTTGGACAAATGTACTTAACTTCTCTCTGAGCCACAGTAGCCTCATCTATAAAATGGGCATAAACATAGTCTGTACCTCAGAGGTATGGCTAAGATTAAATGGAATAATGCATGTAAGGGGTCTGGCACACTACAATCCCAGAATAAATGGTGGCCATAATCATGGGTGGTGGCTTTTTCTTTCTTTACTGTATTTTTCAAATTTCCTATAATATACTTTAAAAAAATTCTAAAGTTAATAAACATAATTATTTAATTTTTTTGTTTGTTTTTGTTTTTTGAGATGAAGTCTTGTTCTGTCTTCTCAAGTGCAAGACAAGCTTCTGTCTGGCTGGAGTGCAGTGGCATGATCTTGGCTCACTGCAACCTCTGCCTCCCGGGTTCAAGCAATTCTCTGGTTTCAGCCTCCTGAGTAGCTGGAATTACAGGCGCCTACCACCATGCTCAGCTGATTTTTGTATTTTTAGTAGATACAGGGTTTCACCATGTTGGCCAGGCTGGTCTCCAACTTGTAACCTCAGGTGATCCACCCACCATGGCTTCCCAAAGTGCTGGGATTACAGGTGTGAGCCACGGCGCGCCAGCCAGTTATTTAATTTTCGAAGGAATTGTGCTCTATTCCCTGAAGATCTTGAGTGGGGATCTTAAGGCTGTTCCTGGGAATGTGGTTGAGGGCTTTCTTTCAGCCCTGCTGCAGCTTGGTTGGCTAGACAAAGACAGTGACCTGAGAAGAGGGCTAGATGTTTTTGCTTGGTGGGAGCCTAGGAGTTTTATTTACAGAGGACACTGTGTCCCACGGTCCAGACTGCTCCCTCACTCCAGCACCTGCTGTACTGAGCCCCTCAGAGGGGCTGCTTTGACCTATCCTGTTTCTCAAACCCTGGGTCACAGTGCTCAGTGTCTGCCTTGGTCATGACAGCCTTTGGCACTGTCCTCTTCATTTAGAAGTAGCTTCTGGGTCCTGAGCACAGAAGCTGAGCTCAATTTTCATCATGTCCAATACCCAGGAGTGGGCTACAGTTTTGTTTTGTTTTTTTGAGACAGTCTTGCTCTGTTGCCCAGGCTGGAGTGCAGTGGTGTGATCATGGCTCACTGCAATCTCTGCCTCCTGGACTCAAGCGATCCTTCCACCTTAGCCTCTTGAGTAGCTGGGACTACAGGCACACACCACCACAGCCAGTTAATTTTGGTAATTTTTGCAGGGACGGGGTTTCACCATGTTGTCAGGCTGGGGCTACAGTTTCTGTTTAGGATGATGCAAAAGTTTTGGAAATAAGTAGTGAAGGAAATACAGGGTGCAAACTCAGTTATGAGAATAATTCTGGGGATCTAAGGTGTAGTGTGTACAGTGATGGACGTGTTCATTAATGTGATGATGGGAATCAATACACAATGTGCACAAATGTCAAATCATTCACACATTGAATGTATACAATCTTTCTCAAATATTTGTTGAAATAGTGGGGATAATTGCACAACATTGTGAATATAATTGGATGCAATTGATGACATGGTATTGTACACTTAGAAATGGTTAAAATGGGTGGGGCATGGTGGCTCATACCTGTAATCCCAAAGCTTTGGGAGACCGAGGCTGGAGGATTGCTTGAAGCCAGAAGTTGGAGACCAGCTTCGGCAGCAAAGCAAGCTTCTGTCTCTGTGAAAATAGAAAAATAAAAAAATTTGCTGGGTTTGGTGGTATGCTCCCATAGTCCCAGCTTCAGGAGGCTGCAGTGGGAGGATCACGTGAGCCTAGGTGTTCAAGGCTGCCGTGAGCTTTGATTGTACCACTGCACTCGACCCTGAGTGACAGTGACACCCTGGTCTCTAAAGAAAAAAAATGGTTAAAATGGCAAATTTTGTGTTCTTTAGATTTTATCACAATTTTTAAATTTATGTTTTTTGTTTTTTTTTTTTAAAGGGGCAACCTTATTAACTGAACCACAATTTAAGTGAAAAAAAAAAAAAAAAAAGTCCAGAATGCACGAAAGGGAGAAAGTTTCATGAAATCACCTGGGACTGACTGAGCCACAAAAGGAGATCTGGATTTAGGCCTGTTCCGATTCTTATGTGGCTCCGTGACCTTGGATAACTTAACTCCTCTGAGGCTCAGCTTTCTCTTCTGCAAAGTGGCCTGATATGATGCTGCCCTCGGAGAGTGTCATGAAGCTCAAATATGATCAAATGTGTGAGACTGTTTTGTAAAAAAAAAAAAAAACTGAATAATTGTTCGTTAGCATTGTCCTGCCACCAACACCACAAAAAATAAGAAAAGAAAGTAAAAGGAAAGAAAAAAAAGAAAGTAAAAGAAAAGAAAGCCGGACACAGTGGCTTGCGCCTGTAATCCTAGCACTTTGGGAGGCCAAGGTGGGCAGATCACTGGAGGTCATGAGTTCAAGACCAGCTTGACCAACATGGAGAAACCCCATCTTTACTAAAAATACAAAAATTAGTCGGGTGTGGTAGCCCATGCCTGTAATCCCATCTACTTGGGAGGGTGAGGCAGGAGAATCACTTAAACCCAAGAGGCAGAGGTTGTCATGAGCCAAGGTCACGCCATTGCACTCCAGCCTGGGCAGCAAGAATGAAACTTTGTTTCAAAAAAAAGAGAAAGCCTTATAAACAAAATACCAGAGTACATTGCTTTGCTCTGAGGATGCCTGAAATGCCACATTAAGGCTGTTTGACGGGAACCTCCAGAAATAAGGAAGGGAAGAGGGGGACACTAAAGGAATCTCTCAATCTCTCACTTCTCACCCTAAATTAGATGCTATATTTTCTCTTGTATTGGCTATTTTTTTCTTTTGTCTTTTTTTTTTTTTTTTTTTTTTTAATTTCTAAAATTCAACCAGAGCCTACTTAGAACTGAGCTGGCTTTTGTGGGACCTGCAGGGAGGTGGCAGTGAGACTCAAGGTGTCAGAGGAGCAAAGGAGCAGGGACTGGGGAAGGTTGGGGTGCCGAGGAAGCACCCCCAACATCACAATTTTGCCCCAGTGCTGGGGAGAGGAGAAATGTCCTTAGCTTGTCTCCTCCTCTCCCTCTCTTCCTCTTCCCTCTGCCTTCATCTTTCTCCTGGGAGATTTATTTCTGTCTCTTTTTTCATCTAAAGCAACGGAAATGAATCATCTTTCAGCCTGTTTAATAAACAGCCCCATGCCTCCTAACCCCAGCTGACTCTCTCACTGGCTCGTCTGTGGCTGCTCCTGGGCCAGGTCTCACTCCCTCAAAGGCAAGACCCCCTCATGGCTAGCTATTCTTGGTAATGTTCTCCACCCTCCCTTCCTGCTCAGTCCTGGCAGCTTAACCTCCTCCCACCCCAGGGATGACTGGAATCACACACAGCATTCCAAGCGACAATCCCATGAGCTGACCAGAGAGGCAGGGGAAGCAAGGGGGCCACCATGTTTGGAGGGTTTTTTGTGCCGTCTCAATGACCCTATTAGTGGATTTCAAAATCTCCATTTTACAGTTGAGGATTCCGGGGCTTGGAGAAGTGAAAGAACTTGCCCAAGGATGAACAGTTGGGAAATGTGGAAATGAAGGAGTCAACATTTAAAGCCTGAATTTCTGGATTCCCGAATTCATTCCATTACACCAGATTGCTGTGCGTGTGTGTGCACGTGAGTGCTATCACCCGCATGTGTGTTGAATAGGGATGTAGGCAGGTCAGCTAGAACATCAGCTGCGATTCACCAGGATGGAAACCTGATTTTATCTTGAAGGTTAACACCTATCATATGCAGATGACTTAATGCATCATATGCATGTGTGCATTAAGCCATCTGCATATGATAGACAGCTATTAACCTACAGAGGAGACGGCAAATATGTACAGTATGTATTTCACCAGGAGGCCCATAAGTCACTGAAGATGATGTCAGGGAGTAACAAAGATAGGGGAGCGGGAAAGAGGATTAATGAAATGCCTAGATTTAAGAACACCTGTATCTTACCTTCACCTCATGGTGATGGAACTTCACAGGTTAAAGTGCATGGCTGTGTCCACCTTGGCGAAACCACACTTTTCTGGTGAACAAAATCATGCAACCATTAGTTGGCCTTCTAAAAATGTGCAGGTACCATTTCTAGGAGCAATATGGAATACAGGAATAAAACTGCTAACGCCAAACTCCCTAGTGTGGGAATGTGTGTGTCTGGGGTCAGAGAGTGGAATTACACAAATGTATAAATAACCATGATGCAAGGTAGATAGAAAGTGCTCAGGGACAAAAGAAATGGACACATACTACAACAGTGTTCTAGGAGGCCCAGAGGCTGCAGAGATTACTCCAGGAAGGGTATCATGGAGGGCTTCCTGAGGAGATGGCATTTGCATATAGCTTCGTCTCCAAATAGATTTTAAGATCTTACATCAACAGCATGGTTTAAGAGAAGTTAGATTCTGGTTAATTTTCCAAGAAGCGCTGAGATGCAGACCTATGCCCTTGTTCCTCTTTCAGAGACATGGAAACTGAGATCCAGAGGGGTCCATTAGGTTGTCCACAGCCTCGCAGCTAGCAAGTGACGGGCTGCGATTTGATCTTGGGCCAGTGTGTTAGACTCCAAGTTGTGTGCTCCTGTCCCTACCCGCGCGTTGTCGGCGGAGCCCGGGACCTGACTGGACCGGCCGAGGGAGGGGCGGACAGTCCGGGAGGGCGGGGCGGGGCTGGCGGCCGCCGCGGCCTGGCTGAGACACCGCGGACCGGTGGGTCTCCACCTGCCGGGCTGAGCGCACGGGCCATGGGCTGAGTCCCGCTTAGCCCGCCGGGCCGGCCATGGGCGATCGCGAGCGCAACAAGAAGCGACTGCTGGAGCTGCTGCAGGCGGCGGGCACCGGCAACGCGCACTGCGCCGACTGCGGGGCGGCGGGTAAGAGTGCGGCGGCGCGGGCAGCGCGGGACCCCCGGCTGGACCCCGGGCCCGCCGGACTCCTCCCCTCGGCCCCACTGGGTCCCGCCCTCGGCCCCCGCTGGACCCACACGTGGGACCTGCGGGCCCAGGTCCCTCCCACCCACACCGTGAACCTCCCACCCGAGCCCCGACAGCTCTCTTGGCACCCGGCCCCTGGTCCCTCAGAGCTCAGGCCCTGCTCCCCACGCGGGACTGGCGCGGATCTTCCCACCTGCTTGGACCCCGACACGAGAACCTGCCGCCGGGAGCCCCTGCTGGTCTAGCTGCTTTCCCTGGCCGGCACCAGACCGCCAGTGTCTCGGCACCCAGGCGCTCCCCAAGCCCTCGGACTGAGACATCCCACACAGCTAGGACCAGACCTCGGGCCCAGGCCCCCGACCGTCGCGTGCCCTCTGCCCGCTTCCGGAAGCCCCCGAAGGCCTCCCCAGCGCCCCACCCCGCAGTCGCCGAGAGCCCCGTGACTCAGTATCCCCACCTGCAGCTCCCCGCCGAGCCCCGTGGTGCGCCCCCCGCGCCCTCCTCTCGGTTCCCTCTGAGTCCCGTCACTTCCACATCGCGCCACCTCAGACTCTTTCCCCCGGACCCTGGACTCCCTCCAGGATCTTCATCGCGGTCGCCGCGCAGCGGCCGGTGGGCTAACCAGAAGGTGCCAGGCTGGCCGCTTAGTTCGCTCTAGGTGGGAGAAGGGGCGCCCCGCCTGCCCCAGCGCCCCCAGCCCAGCCCTGGTTTCTTCGTCGCGCTTTTGGCTCAGCTCCTCTCCTGCCTCTCCCGCTGCAGATCCCGACTGGGCCTCTTACAAGCTGGGGGTCTTCATCTGTCTCAACTGCTGCGGCGTCCACCGTAACTTCCCTGACATCAGCAAAGTTAAATCCGTGCGACTTGACTTCTGGGACGACAGTATTGTGGAGGTAGAAAGGCATGCGCGTGGAGAGCCGTGGAACCGTGGAGCCGGGGTGGACGCAGTGGGCAGGTGGCTCCCATTCTACAGATGGGGAAACTGAGGCCCAGAAACGGGCAAGTCTTGCCGGAGGAAACACAGCCTATAAGATAGCAGCTTAGACAGAGGCACTGAGTTCAAATTCTGACCCCATGATTTGCTTACTTTTTTTTGAGACAGCGTCTTACTGTGTTGTCCAGGCTGGAGTGCAGTGGAGCAATCTCGGCTCACTGTAACCGCCGCCTTCGGGGTTCAAGTGATTCTTCTGCCTCAGCTTCTCAAGCAGCTAGGATTATAGGCGCCTGCCACCGCACCTGGCTAATTTTTTGTGTTTAGTAGAGACAGGGCTTCACCATGTTTGTCATGCTGGTCTCCAACTCCCGACCTCAGGTGATCCACCCGCTCTGGCCTCCCAAAGTGCTGGGATTACAGCTGTGAGCTACTATGCCTGGCTACCACCACCAATTTCAGAGCACTGCTGTGAAGATTAATGTAGGCTCAGTCCAGACACAAAGAAGGTAGTCAGTTAACAATTGCTATTGGACGGGTGTGGTGGCTCACACCTGTAATCCCAGCACTTTGGGAGGCTGAGGCTGGTGGATCGATCGCTTGAGCCCAGGAGTTCAAGAGCAGCCTGGGCAACATGGTGAAACCTCATCTTTACAAAAAATACACAAGTTAGCTGGGCGTGGTGGCATGCACCTTTCATCCCAGATACTTGAGAGGTTGGGGTGGGAAGATCACCTGAACCTGTGAGGCTGTGGCTGCAGTAAGCCAAGATCGCACCACTGCACTCCAGCTTGGGTGACAGAGCGAGACTCTGCCTTAAAAAAAAAAAAAAAAAAAAAAAAAAGGTTGCTGTTTTCATTAGTGAAGCCTTGGACTGGAGGAAGGGAAATAACCTGATTCATGGTCTTAAAGTCCTCCTCCTTTCCCCCTAGGCAGAAAGAGGACCACTTTGCTCTCCTGCCCTCTGGGCGTGGAGGATACCCTCAGCCTCCATGGCAATTCCATTTTAGTCAGAAAACCTCCAGAGAGCAGGCAGTTCTGAACTGTTTGGGTTGGCTGAGGGTTTCCAGGACTACTGGGGAAGCAGGCTGACTGAGTGCCCACTCTGTGCCAGGTACTGTGCTAGACAGCACTGGGCCGGAGGCTTTAGTGTCACCTTACTATGTGCTGGGTCTTGGGAGAGAACAATGAACAAGATAAAGCCCCTGCCCATACAGAGCTTACATTCTACTGCAGGAGAAAGGCTAGAGACCAGTAAATCAGCACATAAATCTGAAGGATTTTACTTGCACCTTATAACTCCCCTGTTCTATTTTCTTTTCTTTTCTCTTCTTTTCTTTTGAGATGGAGTTTCACGCTTGTTGCCCAGGCTGGAGTGCAGTGGCATGATCTTGGCTCACTGCAGCCTCCACCTCCCAGGTTCAAGCAATTCTCGTGCCTCAGCCTCCTGAGTATCTGGGATGACAGGCACACGCCATCACTCCGGCTAATTTTATAGTTTTAGTAGAGATGGGGTTTCACCATGTTGGTCAGGCTGGTCTCAAACTCCTTACCTTAGTGATTCGCCCACCTCTACCTCCCAAAGTGCTGCCATTACAGGTGTGAGCCATGGTGCTGGCTTTTTTTTTTTTTTTTTTCCGAGATGAAGACTTACTGTCACCCAAGCTGGAGTGCAGTGGTGTGATCTCTGCTTATGGCAACCTCCACCTCCTGGGTTCAAGTGATTCTACTACCTCAGCCTCCCAAGTAGCTGAGATTACAGGCACCCACCACCATGCCTAGCTAATTTTTTGTGTTTTTAGTAGAGATGGGGTTTCACCATGTTGGCCAGGCTGATCTCGAACTCCTGATCTGAGCGACTGCACACAGCCCCCTGTTATATTTTCTTCATTTTTTTTTTGAGATGGAGTCTTACTCCCTCTGTTACCCAGGTTTGAGAGCAGTGGCACGATCTTGGCTGCAACCTCCACCTCCCAGGTTCAAGCAATTCTTGTGCCTTATCCTCCTGAGTAGCTAGGATTACAGGTGTGCGCCACCACACCTGGCTAATTTTTTTTTTTTTTTTGAGACAGAGTCTTGCTCTGTCGCCCAGGCTGGAGGGCAGTGGCACGATCTCTGCTCATTGCAACCTCCGCCTCCCATGTTCAAGTGATTCTCCTGCCTCAGCCTCCCATGTAGCTGGGATTACAGGTGCCTGCCACCATGCCTGGCTAATTTTTGTATTTTTTAAGTAGAGACAAGGTTTCACAATGTTGGCCAGGCTGGTCTCTAACTGCTGACCTCAAGCGATCCCCTGCCATTGGCCTCCCATAGTGCTGGGATTACAGGCTTGAGCCACCACGCCTGGCAATTTTCTTTATTTTTACAGGTGAGATTCCAAGGGTCACTCATCAAATAAATAGCAGGCAAGATTTGAATCCTGCTCTGTTGGGATTCAAAGCTGGTGACACAGCCTAGAGGCCCCTGCAGAGGAGAAGAGTAGGATTCACTCTACACCAGTAACAACCTGGTGTTTCTTCCCACTTCTGCCCTCACCCTAGCTATGCCACTGCTGCCAGGGCCACTTTTGGTGCATCAGCCTCTGGGTCTCCTGAGTGCCAAAGGGCCCTACTAACCATCCTTACCTATGCACTCCATGAGGCCAGCACCCACTTCTTCCATCCTCCACGTACATTTGTCTCCTGCAGACTTTCAGGGCTGCCGAGGGTCCTGGCCATCTGTGAAAGGCGTGATAGGAAGAATATGAACCTTGGAGTCAGGTCTGGGTTCAAATCCCAGTTCTCCACTTATAGCTGTGTTTCCTCGAGCAAGTCATCTAACCCCTCTGAGCCTTAGTTGATACATCTGTAAAATAAGTACAGTGATGTGACAATGGCTGAGCTGATGTGTGAGCACTGTGGAGTCCTGTGCCCATATGAGGCACGATTGTATCTGCCCATGATTGTTGCAGGCCGGGGCTTCCCAGCGGTATGCATGACCAAGCCCAGTGGGACACCTCCTTCTTGGAGGCAGTTTCTTCTGACTCAGCCTAAGTCAGTGGCCTCATAGTTTAATTTCATGTTTCTTCAAGTTCTAATATTACCCCAAATTGCTGTTGTCTTGCAGTTTATGACCCGCAATGGGAACGTCCGGGTGAAGGCCAAGTTCGAAGCTAGAGTCCCAGCTTTCTACTACATCCCCCAGGCCGATGACTGCCTGTGAGTGAATGATTCCTTAGGGATTGGGTGAGGGGCTTATCCTGGTTCCACCTCCCCCCACTCTTCATCTTTGGTGCCTTCGTCTGTGGTGGTCACTGCGATGGGCCTGGTGTGCAGGTAGATCCAGGAAAGCACTGGATATCATCACGGAGAGCACATGAGAGGACTGGTGTAAGCCTCTTTCTGCCTCTATTGC
Source organism: Cheracebus regulus (assembly GCA_963574635.1). NCBI lineage: Eukaryota > Metazoa > Chordata > Mammalia > Primates > Pitheciidae > Cheracebus > Cheracebus regulus. The sequence goes on from CAUYQU010041854.1 coordinate 106,694, forward strand.
TTAGGTGTGCCTCTTCCTTTCTCTGGGCCTCAGTTTCCACAGCCCTGAAATGGAGGATTTTTCTCTATGATCTCTGCCTCTGTATGATCTCTATGACTTTTCTCTATGATCCCTGACTATGACATTCTTGTAGCTTACTGATGGTGGATAACTTGATAGAGGGAATACACTCTGGTATCTTACTAGACCAAATGTGTTTCAGCTACTTCCTTTAGAGAAATATGTCTAGGGTTTTGCCACCTGAGCTAAGGTTGCTCTAAGCAACTTGCCTGAGCTGCAGATCTCTAAATAAGAACCATAAAAATAAGAATAACAGCCAGGCACAATGGCTGGTCCCTGTAATCCCAGCTCTTTGGGAGGCTGAGGTAGGAGGATCACTTGAAGACAGGAGTTCAATGCCAGCCTCAGCAACATAGCAAGACCCTGTCTCTACAAAAAATAAAATAATTACTCAGGTTTTCATGCTGAAAAAAAATAAAATTAAATTAACTTAGCCAGGGCATAGTGGCCCGTGCTTGTAGTCAGAGCTACTAGGAAGGCTGAGGTAGGGGAATCGTTTGAGTCAGATTGCAGTGAGATAGGATTACATATATATATATATATATATATATAGTGTGTGTGGCAAGGTCTCACTCTGTCACTCATGATAACCAGTAGTTACCATATATATACACACATATATATGGCAACTACTGGCTGGGCATGGTGGCTTATGCCTGTAATCCTATCACTTTGGGAGGCTGAGGCAGGTGGATCACTCTAGCTCAGGAGTTCAAGACCAACCTGGCCAACATAGTGAAACTGTGTCTCTACTAAAAATAAAAAATTAGCCAGGCATGGTGGCTTATGCCTGTAGTTCCAGCTACTTGGGAGGCTGGGGCACGAGAATTACTTGAACCTGGAGGCCAAGGGTACACTCAGCCAAGATTGCACCACTGCACTCCAGCCTCAGTGACAGAACGGGACTCTGTCTCCAAGAAAGAAAAAAAAAAGTAGCTACTAATATTATTGAGCTTTGCTCAAGTCCTAGGCCCTGTGCGAAATGCTTACATGCACGAATTTGTTTAATTCTCTCAACAACCCTACAAGTACTGCTATTATCCCTATGCTACAGATGAAAACCCTGAGGTTTGTGGAGGCAGAACTGGTCTAGCCTGTCTGACACCGGGGCCTGGGTGTCTGTATCATGGCAGTGGGAGAATTCAGTGTAAGAGCGGGACTTTGAAGCGGCAGGAGGGTTCAGGTCCCCTGGAGGCGAGGGTTAGTGTGATACTGGTAGCTAGTGGCCCTGGACCTCTCTTCAGAGCTGGCTGCCTGAGCTGCAGCTCCTTCCCAGGTACTTAGACCGGCCATCCAGGCTGCTAGACAATGTCTTGTGTAAATGCGGAGAAGGTATCCCGTTAGGCTGACAAGCCTTATGGGAGTGTACCTGGCAAACAGAAAGCAGCTGGGTTTCAGCTGCTGAGCCTCAGCAAGGTACTTCTAGGCAGTGCACAGACTATACAACCCTACCTAGTGGTCCTGTAATTTCTCAGTGCTTAGACAATTAAGGGCTACTCATGGTCTGTGGAGTGGCTGGGGAAGCAAGCTTTCTACTTGGAAGACCTCCGTTTTCTTTCCCAGCTCTACCATCACCTAGCTGTGAGGATGTGGACAAGTTAGCAAATCTCTGTCAGCATTCTCATCTCTGAAATGTGGACAAGGATGCCCGCGTCATCGCATAGTTGTGGAGATTACATGAGATAACTTAGGTAGAACCTTTCACATGCCACCCAACACACTGCTTTGAATCCATTTCACCGCGTCTGCCTCAGAATGCTACCTGTCTGTGGCCAGTTTTGGGGTGTGCTGGTTCAACTTAAGAGGGCCTGTCTTATCCTGGCTAGCTGCTGCCACTCTGCCCTTTGCTCTAAGCGCTCCATAAGTACTTGCTCTGTGCTAGGCTTCTTGCTGGCACTACACAGACATTACTTGCCATGACTCCAGCAGCAGCCCTGCACTTTAACCCTTTTTAGCTGAGTACTAATGACCACCTCCAGGACCAAGACTGGTGGCCCTTGGTCTCCACTCATTCTCCCAGCTCTGATCCTGGGTCCCAGGCTTTCTACCTTCATGGTGGGCCAGGTGATTCTCCTCAATGATCTGTGGGCTGTGCACTAGGAAGGACTGTCTCTCTGTTTTTTAAAATATAGAGACGAGGTTTCACTCTGTCACCCAGGCTGGAGTTCAGTGGCACAGTCATGGCTCACTGCAGCCCTGACCTCCTCGGCTCAAGTGATCTTCCCACCTCAGCCTCCCAAGTAGCTGGGACTACAAGTGTGTGCCATCATGCCTGGTTAATTTTTGTTAACCTAGTAATTTTGTACTTTAAAAAAATTGTTTTTGTAGAGATGAGGTTTTGTCATGCTGCCCAGGCTGCTCTCAAACTCCTCAGCTGAGCTCAAGCCATCTGCCTGTCTTGGCCTCCCAAAGTGCTGGAATTACAGGCATGAGTTACCATGCCTAGCCTGGACTCTTGATTATAAGTGACAGAAACCCTACTTATTTATTTATTTATGTATTTTTGAGACAGAGTCTTGCTTTTTCACCCAGGCTGGAGTACAGTGGCACAATCTCAGCTCACTGCAACCTCCGCCTCCCAGGTTCAAGCGATTCTCCTGTTTCAGCCTCCCGAGTAGCTGGGATTACAGGTACATGCCACTGTGCCCAGCTAATTTTTGTATTTTTGGTAGAGATGGAGTTTCACTATGTTGGCCAGGCTATCTCAAACTCCTGAACTCAAATGATTTTCCTGCCTTGGCCTCCCAAAGTCCTGGGATTACACATGTGAGCCACCGCGCCTGGCCAAAAACCCAATTTAAACCAGCCTAGGAGAAAGAGGATTTGATGGGTTCTGGGGATCAGACTCCCAGAAAGACAGTGGTGGAGCTGGCCTCAGGAAGGACCAAGCCAGGAGCTCAAACACCATCAGGTGTCTCACACTCTCTCTGGCTCTCTTTTCTCTTTCTCTCAGCCAGGCTTCCTTCACACAGCAGGCAGCAAGGCTGCAAGCAGGTGCCAGGCTCCACCTTCCAGCGTAGCTCTGGGGAAAGCTCCATCAATCTCTCCTTCACTTTTGATCCTCTCGGTCCACACAGCCCAGAGCAGCAAAGAGCTCTGAAGTACCAGGTTGGGCCAGATGCCCAGCTCTAGGTCATTCCTGTGGCTATGGGGTAAGGTCACATACACCTTGGAACCTGAAAAAGGTGAGCAGGAACCAAACAATTAAAATAACGTGACTCTCAGCTGCATGGTTTTTCTGCAGGACTCAAGGATGACAACCTCTGATTGAGGTCACATTAAACACCTACTATGGGCTGAGCAGGTGCTGGTCCTTTGTGTACGTTTAAACCTCTTATATTTTTTTGTTTTGTTTTGTTTTTATTTTTGTAGAGATGAAGGCTGAGTATAACAATAGTGGCACATTCCCCAAATTCAGAGGAGTTAGGTAACTTGCTCTTGATCACACGGTGGATAAATGACAGAGTGAGACCAGGTCCCAGGTGGTCAGATCCCAAGATGACTGCTTTGCTCAGTGTAGCATCCCGAGATTACATGTGCAGGCACAGGAAGAGGCTCCTGGACTCTCCTGCCTGAGCTCACGAACACACAGTGGGTGCGGGCAGTGCAGATGGTCCAGGGGAGCCACTATCTGTCTCATTGACCTAGAGAGCTACGACTGGGATTGGAATAGCTCAGTGGTTCTCAGATAGCCCACCAGGAGACATATTTCCCCCAGAGGGCATTTGGCATTGCCTGAAGACGCTTTTTGGGTGCCACACTAGGGTGGAGGTGCTACTGGCATCTAATGGGTAGAGGCCAGAAATGCTGCTAAACATTCTATGGAGCATGGGGGAAGACCCATAGGACAACACAACAAGGGATTATCCAACCCCAAATGTTAACAGCCCTGAGGCTGAGGAATCCTAGGTAGCTGGAACAGGCAGTGAAGCACTGCTGTGATGTTCCCACTCTCAACTGCAGGGACCTGGAAAGTTACTGTGGGAAAAGAATGCATCAGTCCAGGCTTGGTGGTAATCCCTGCCCTTTGGGAGGCTGAAGCAGGAGGCTCACTTGAGCCCTGGAGTTCGAGATCAGCTTAGGCAATATAGGGAGACCCCCGTCTCTACAAAAATTTAAAAATTAGCTGGGCGTGGTGGCACATGCCTGTGGTCCCAGCTACTTAAGAGGCTGAGGTGAGAGGATCGCCTGGTCCTAGGAGGTCTAGGCTGCAGTGAACCGTGATCATACCACTGCACTCTAGCCTGGGCAACAGAGCGAGAGCTTGTCTCAAAAAAAAAAAAGAGAAAGCATCAAACACAGCTGACCACTGGTTCTCTCTTTTTAGGGTCTTAAAGGAACAATGGATTCGAGCTAAGTATGAGAGACGGGAATTTATGGCTGATGGGGAAACCATCTCACTACCAGGTAAAGTTGTTTCCATCATCTTTTGAAATCTATGTTCTAATGAGCTCTAGAAAAACCAAGTGCCTGAATATCAGGAGCAAGATCCATCCAAGAGATGACTGCTGTTCTCACTCTGGCCACAGAGGCCAAGGTGTGGGTTCTTCTGACTGAAATAACAACATATCAGCTGGTGGGTCTTTATGCTCTGAGCAGCAGAGAAGCATATTTGTCTCAGGTCTTTGAAGGATCACAAGCATGTACAGACTCTTTTTTTTGAGACAGAGTCTCACTCTGTTGTCCAGCCTGGAGTGCAGTGGCACAATCACAGCTCACTACAGCCTCAATCTCCTGGGCTCACATGATCCTCTACCTCAGCCTCCCAAGTAGCTGGGAATACAGGCACACGCCACCATACCTGACTAATTTTTGTGTTTTTATTTTGTAGAGATGGGCTTTCACCATGTTGCCCAGGGTGGTCTTGAACTCCTGAGCTCAAACAATTCTCCTGCTTTGGCCTCCCAAAGTGTTGAGATTACAGGAGTGAGCCACTGTGCACAGCCAGCCTTTTTTTTTTTTTGAGACAGAGTCTCGCTACATTGCCCAAGCTGGAGTGCAATGGTGCAATCTTGGCTCACTGCAACCTCCACCTCCTGGAGTAGTGGGGATTACAGGTGCATGCTGCCACGCCAGATTAATTTTTTGTATTTATAGTAGAGACAGGGTTTCATCGTGTTCCCCAGGCCGGTCTCGAACTCCTGAGCTCAGGCAATCCACCCGCCTCGGCCTCCCAAAGTGCGAGGATTACCGGAGTGAGCCACCATGCCTGGCCAGCCAGACTCTTAATATAAATTGCAGGAAGACTCCTCCACTGTGCAGATCAATTAGGAAAAGATATCCTTGGCCAGGCTCGGTGGCTCACATCTGTACTCCGAGAACTTTGGGAGGCCGAGGCGGGCATTTCACAAGATCAGGAGTTAGACCAGCCTGACCAACATAGTGAAACCCAATCTCTACTAATAATACAAAAATTAGCCAGATGTGGTGGTGCACACCTATAATTCCAGCTACTCAGGAGGCTGAGGTAGAAGAATCACTTGAACCCAGGAGGCAGAGGTTGCAATGAGCCGAGACCACACCACTGCACTCCAGCCTGGGTGACAAAAGCGAGATTTCGTTCCCCCCTGGCCCCCCCCCCTCAAAAAAAAGATATCCCTGCTCCTGGTGAACGTAGTTCCTGGTGCAGCTCAAGGCTTGGTAAGGAGCATGGGCATAAATTCAACCTCCCCTTTGACCATTGTGCAGGGTACAACCTCTTCTGTGGCCCTGGACCTGTGGCATTTTCACCCCCACTGTCCTGAGTCCAAGCTGACTCTGACCCAGACAGAAAAGTATACAAAACCACTCTTACAGGGCCAGAGGCAGTGCTCGGCAATCCTGGCTACCAGAACTACAAATTTCTATTCTTTCTATTCTATTCTATTCTATTCCATTCTATTCATTTATTTATTGAGTCAGGATCTCACTCAATTACCGAGGCTGAAGTGCAGTCACATGATCTCAGCTCGCTGCAACCTCCACTACCCAGGTTCAAGTGATTCTCATGCCTCAGTCTCCCAAGTAGCTGGGATTACAGGCATGCACCACCACACCTGGCTAATTTTTGTATTTTTAGTAGAGACAGGTTTCCCCATGTTGGCCACGCTGATCTTGAACCCCTGACCTCAAGTGATCCGTCGGTCTTGGCCTCCCAAAGTGTTGAGATTACAGGCGTGAGCCATTGCACCTGGCCCATAAGTTATTCCTCAGATCAGCAGATCCCTAGAGGGTGCTCATTATTTCTCAAGTTTCATTAGGTTAATGTCATCATGAAGTTGGGCAGGACCATATGTATTTAGTTTAGGTGTCTTTCAGAATCAGTCCAGTTTCTCAGGACTTTGGCTTCTTAAGACATCATTCTAGGCACTGGGGATGCAGTAGGGAACTAAACAAAACTCTTGTTCTTAAGGGTTCTTTTGTGAGATGGCCTGATACCACAGAAGGTCAAGGAGGAAAGGTTTTAGGCAATAGAAAGTGCGCTGAAGTGAAAAGACATCACAAAATTCGCCCCAGATGGGGATCCTCGTGTCCTGCAGCTGAAATAGGGATGTTAGAGTGGAGATATTTCGGCAGCAGATGGAAGCCTCACTTCCCCCCTTGAGAACCTCTGAGGTTCCTGAGCTGCTTGTGCATCTTAAGGTCACAGGTGTTCACTCTTTGTCATCCTTGGTGCTTAAGGTAACCGAGAAGGATTCCTGTGGAAGCGAGGAAGGAACAACTCACAGTTTCTGAGAAGGAGGTTTGTACTTCTGGCAAGAGAAGGACTCCTGAGGTACTACACAAAGGAAGAGGTAAGATGCCAGGCCAATAAGACCGGATCCCTTCGTGGGCATTCTCTCCCCACTAATGTCTACATTCAGTCAGCGGTGCCTTGTCTTGTGGATAATCTCGGCCCCTGAGAGGCAGGCACATTTGGCTACTTTTCCTTGGTTGAACAGTCAGCCCAGTCCACTAAAAATCATACTTTCTGTCCACCTAGAATCAGTAGACAGGTCCATGTTTAAGCCCTTGATGACGACTTGGTTTTACTTCATTTATTCATTCACTTAAGAAACGTTTATTAAGGCCGGGCCTGGTGGCTCATGCCTGTAATCCCAACACTCTGGAAGGCCAAGGTGGGTGGATCACGAGGTCAGGAGTTTGAGACCAGCCTGGCCAACATGGTGAAACCCTGTCTCTACTAAAAATACAATTAGCTGGGCGTGGTAGCAGGTGCCTATAATCCCAGCTACTCGGAAGACTGAGGCAAGAGAATCACTTGAACCTGGGAGGTGGAGGTTGCAGTGAGCCGAGACCCAGTGCTCTCCAGCCTGGGCAACAGAGCAAGAATCCATCTCAAAAAAAAAAAAAAGAAAGAAACATTTATTGAGTACCTACTGTATGCTAGACATTATTCTAGGCACTGGGGATATAGCAGGGAACTAAACAAAACTCTTGTTCTCAGGGAGCTTTCAGTTTAGTGAAAGGAAATAGCTCTGTAATCAGAATATCAATATATAATATACTAGCAGGCAATAGTTTTATAAAGTGAAATAGAAGAGGCTGTGCACGGTGGCTCACACCTGTAATTCTAGCACTTTAGTAAGAGGCCAAGGCGTGAGTTCAGGAGTTTGAGATCAGCCTAGGCAACATGGTAAAACCCCATCTCTACAAAAAATACAAAAATTAGCTGGGCCAAACACATACACCTTTGTATGGTGGCACATGCCTGTAGTCCCAGCTATTAGGGCGTCTGTGGTGGGAGAATCACTTGAGCGCGGAAAGTCGAGGCTGCATTGAGCTGAGATTGTGCCACTATACTCTAGCTTGGGTGACAGAGTGAGACCCTGTTTCAAAAAAAAAAAAGAAAAGAAAAAAGGAAAGTAAAATAGCAGAGAATGAGAAGATAGAGAACAATGAGAGTGTGTCAGGGAATGCTGCCACAGAATGATGAGGGAAGGCCTCTCTGGTGACATTTGAGCAGATAACTGAATAAATGTGAGCACTGAGTTCCGTGGATATGTGGGGGAAGAGTAGAACAGGAGGGAGGAACAGTATGTACAGAAGCCCTGAGCACAGGTATGGCCAAACACTTACACCTTTGTACTGATTCAAGAAAGATAATCCCTCTAAGAGAGTGCAGCCCCAAAGCCCCAGTCTCAAAAATCAGGAGCCTGGTTTGCAGTTGTCAGCCAGGAGCTTTTTATGCGGTGTACAAACTACTTAACCATAAGCTGCAGCCCTGCCCCTGAGCTAGATGCATGTTTGGTGGGTACAGGGCATCAAGGAGGGCAGAGCGACTAGTGCAGAGTGAGCAAGGAAAAGAGTGGAGGGAGATGAAGTCACATGGTGGAGGGCCTCGTAGGTCACAGCAAGACTTGGGATTTCTTTTGCTAACAGTTTATTGAGATATAATTCACACACCATATAATTCACCCATGTAAAGTATACAGTCAATTGGCTTTTAGTATATTCACAGAATAGTAAAACTATCACCACAATTCATTGAAAAGCTTTTTCATAACCCCAAAAAGAAACCCCTTATCCCCTAGCTGTAATTCGCCACTGCATCACTGGCCCTAGGCAACCACCAGCCTACTTTCTCTCTCTATGGATTTGCCTATTCTGGTTATTTTTATTTTATTTTATTTTATTTTATTTTTTAGAGACAGGGTCTTCCTCTGTTGCCCGGGCTGGAGTGCAGTGGTGCAATCATAGCTCACTGCAACCTTAAATTACTGGCCTCAGCAATCCTCCTGTTCCAGACTCTCAAAGCACTGGGATTGTAGATGCATACCACTCCACTCAGCTGATTTTTATTTATTTTTGTAGAGATAGGGTTTTGCTTTGTTCTCAAACTCCTGGCTTCAAGCAATCCTCCACCTCAGCCTCCCAAAGTACTGGGATTACAGATGTGAGCCACTGCACCAGGCCCATGGATCTGTCTTTTTTATTATAGCCATCTTCATGGATATGAAGTCATATCTCATTGTGGGTTTGATTGGTGTTTCCCACATGGCAAATGATGTTGAGCAGTTTTTTAATGTGCTTATTGGCCATTTGTATTATCTTATTTGTAGAAATGTCTATTCAGGGCTGGGCGAAGTGGCTCACGCCTGTAATCCCAGCACTTTGGGAGGCCGAGGCAGGCGGATCACAAGGTCAAGAGATTGAGACCATTCTGGCCCACATGGTGAAACCTCGTCTCTACTAAAAATTCAAAAATTAGCTGGGTGTAGTGGCACATGCCTGTAATCCCAGCTACTCGGGAGGCTGAGGCAGAATTGCTTGAACCAGGGAGTTGGAAATTGCAGTGAGCTGAGATCGCACCACTGCACTCCAGCCTGGCAACAGAGCCAGACTCTGTCTCAAAAAAAAAAAAGAAAAAAGAAAAAAAAAGAAATGTCTATTCAGATCCTTTCCCCATATTTTAAGTAGGTTATTTGTCATTTTATTATTAAGTTGTACGAGTTCCTGCGTTTTGAGATGGAGTGTTGCTAGTGTTGCCCAAGCTGGAGTACAATGGTGTGATCTTGGCTCACTGCAACCTCCTCCTCCCGGATTCAAGTGATTCTCCTGCCTCAGCCTCCCGAGTAGCTGGGATTACAGGCACCCAACACCACGCCCGGCTAATTTTTTGTATTTTTTTAGTAGATATGGGGTTTCACCATGTTGGCCAGGCTGGTCTTGAATTCCTGACCTCAAGTGATCTGCCCACCTCGGCCTCCCAGAGTGCTGGGTTTACAGGCATGAGCCACCACGCTCACCCTTTTTTTAATAGTTCTTTTTTTTTTTTTTCTTTTTTTTTAAAATTTTTTTTTTTTTTTTTTTTTTTTTTAAGATGGAGTCTTACACTGTTGCCCAGGCCGGAGTGCAAAGGCATGATCTCAGCTCACTGCAACCTCTGCCTCCTGGGTTTTTGGGATTCTCCTGCCTCAGCCTCCCATGTAGCTGGGATTACAGGCGCATACCACCACACCTGGTTAATTTTTTGTATTTTTAGTAGAAACGGGGTTTCATTATGTTGGCTAGACTGGTCTCAAACTCCTGACCTTGTGATCTGCCGGCCTCGGCCCCCAAAGTGCCGGGATTAGAGGTGTGAGCTACGTGGCCCTGCTTTTTTGAAGTGGAGTTTCCCTCTTGTTGCTCAGGCCGGAGTACAGTGATGCCAGGCATTACAGGCATGCACCACCATGCCTGACTAATTTTGTATTTTTAGTAGAGATGGGGCTTCTCCATGTTGGTCAGGATGGTCTCAAATTCCTGACCTCAGGTGATCTGCCCGCCTCGGCCTCCCAAAATGCTGGGATTACAGACGTGAGCCACTGTGCCCGGCGAGCCTTCCTTTCTTATGGCACAGATTTGTTATACCACTAAAGTGTGAAACAGTGGAGCTTGGCTCTTGCTCCAGGTGTATACTTGTGAAGGAGGACTGGGTGTGCTGGATATAGGGATAAAATGTTATAATCAGATTTGCAGTTAAGGGAATTAGTTACATGTTGGAAAATCATTTTGAAGAGAGGAAGACTGGAGATATTCAAACTCGTAGGAAGGTCTTTCTGGCCTGGCCCAGATTAAACCCATTTATGACTAGTGTTCCATTATTGGAACACTAAGCATGTGGGAGTTATATCCTGCTCAAGGTCATTGCCAAACTCTGATTGCAGAAATTCAAAAAATTGCAACCTCAGGCATAAATGGGTTAAGATAGTGGCAGATAATTAGGGCCTGGAATGGACAGGAAATGGTAACTAGCTATGGATGAGAGATGGAATGGGATTGGCAAGAACAACTCCTGGATTTCTAGCTTGGAAAGCAGGGTAGATGCTGGTGACTGGGATGAAAAATGTGGAGGGAGAGCTGGTTTATGAAAGAAAATAGTATTGGTTGGATCACATGGAGTTTGAGGTGTCTGAAACAACCAAGTAGAGATTTCCACTTGGCAGTTGTCTATATGAGTCTGGAGTTTGACAGAGATTTGTGCTGGAGGCAGGCATTTGGGAGTCATTGCCATATAGATTTTATATTCCAACAGTGGGAATTGGGTGGCTCTCTCAAGTGAGTCTTGCTTTCACGTGACAACCCTAATTCAATTTAAAGAAGGGAAAAGCTTCTCCCTGCTAACCCTCATGATTTTGAAAGGTCTAGAAATAGACATGGCTGGACCTAAGTGCTTAAATGTGGTGTAGTTGAGGTTGTCTTCTCTGTTCTTCACTTTGGTGGTCTCATTTCAGCAAGTGCATTTATCTGGCAGAGGAAGACCACTGGTAGCTCTAGGCTTATATGGGCCAGACTGCTATGGAATCAGGAGAGGAAAAGGGAACCTCGTTTTTGGGTATATCTAGTCTGTTTTCTGGAGAGATCCTTACTGGGTCTACATGGAGGATGGGGTGCCATCATTTGCCAGGCCTGGCTCATGTGCTCACTGGAGCAGTTAGGGAGCTGTTTCAGTATGGCAACTGATTGTCTTTTTGGAACCATTCTGGGATGGGCAAGTGGTAGTTCCCCAAAGAAAAGATGGTCCTGGACAGGCAAACAACATAAATCCACTATCTTTTGGTTCTTAACCTTTTTAAAAGGTTAGGGAGCTGTTTCAGTACGGCAACTGATTGTCTTTCTGGAACCATTCTGGGATGGGCAAGTGGTAGTTCCCCAAAGAAAAGATGGTCCTGGACAGGCAAACAACGTAAATCCACTATCTTTTGGTTCTTAACCTTTTTAAAAGGTCATTCTTTTAGAATCTGAAGAAAAATATACAAATAAGATTTCACAGTTATACTGTAGACCTCGTATCAGAAAGTCCTTGAATGGTCTAGCAAAGAGCCTAAAATAGAGCCTTGATAGTTTTTTTTTGTTTTTTTTTTTTGAGTTTGAGTCTTGCTCCGTTGCCCAGGCTGGAGTGCAGCCTCCACCTCCACTGCAGCCTCTGCATCCCAGATTCAAGCATTTCTCCTACCTCAGCCTCCCGAGTAGCTGGGATTTCAGGCACCTGCCACCACACCTGGCTCTTTTTTGTATTTTTAGTAGAGACAGGGTTTTGCCACGTGGGCCAGGCTGGTCTCAACTTCTGACCTCAGGTGATCCACCTGACTTGGCCTCCCAAAGTGCTGATATTGTTACAGGCATGAGTCACTGTGCCTGGCCAGCTTTGAGAAATTTCAGCTTAAGGCCTGGGTAGAGAAGATAGACATTAAATAATTATCTTGTTATAGTTATGTTAAGATCTACGAAAAGGAAGTCTAGGGAGTGTTACAAGACTAATAAGGGAAGCTGGTCTGTCTAGGATGCGGTACTTTGGAAGGCTTTCCTGAGAAGGTAGCCTGCCGAGTGAGACCTTAGGCCAGAAAGTACAGGAAGACTATTTTTGGAAGTATTCAGTAGTATTTAAAGCGAGCAGGTTTTGCAGCTTTTTAAAAATTATAAAAGCAATACATCTGTTGTGGATAATTTGGGAAATATAAAAAGTTGTAGAGCAGCAGAATGATTATGTTTCAGTTTCTAATTTTTTATAAATGATGTCTGATACTGGTTTTACTACTGAGTACTTGTGCAGTCTTGGATGCCCCACTAACCCAATCTGAATCTTCGTTTCTTTATCTTAAAAAGTAAAAGGGACATGGTGAACTTTAAGATCATTTTTCTGCTTAAAAAAGAAAGAAACAAAGAAAGAAAGAAAATCCCATGACTTGCAGTAGCACAGTTAGCTGCCGAAATTGAAGGTCATATAAAGCTTTTCGTCCTAATGACTGGACTTATGACTTTTGGCTGAAAAATCACTGCCAGCCTTGGCAGTCCTTGCAAGTACCACAGGGAATATGGCTTATGCCAGTGGTGCTCTTCCTGTATCCTGCTTTCTTACCTCCTTTTTCGAGCATTAATTTTTCTTTCTTTATTTAGCCTTTGGATAAAGTATCGAAATGTTGAGAATATAGACTGTTTTGAATGTGAGAAATCTATAGGAGACTTGGATAGTTTTGATACTGTCTTATGTATATCAAAATTTGTAGGTAGGTTTCTTATTAGTAATTAAAATGCTTTGTAATATATTTCAAGAGTATAAGGTCTTGAGTGTTTTAAATTTGTATTTAAGAACATTTTAGATTCCTGGGTTAAGGAAGCTCTTGTTAGGAAATATTAAAGGCAGTTAAATTTTGGTGGGGCTCTTAATGTCTGAGTTTTTCAAGAAATCATTTAAAAATGTCATAAAATAAAAATATTTCACTGGTAACTATTCAGAAGTATCTTAAGTGTTCACCAAATCAACGAAATACAATCACTGAGTGACAGATTATTCTGTCTTCATTTTATAATACTTTTTTTTTTTTTTTTTTGAGATGGAGCCTCACTCTGTTACCTAGGCTGCAGTGCAGTGGTGCAATCGGGCTCACTGCAGCCTCTGCCTCCCAGGTTCAAGTGATTCTCTGCCTCACCCTCCCAAGTAGCTGGGATTACAGGTGCCTGCTACCACACCCGGCTAATTTTTTTGTATTTTTAGTAGAGAAGGGGTTTCACCATCTTGGTCAGGTTGGTCTTGAACTCCTGACTTCGTGATCCACCCGCCTCAGCCTTTCAAAGTGTTGGGATTGCAGGCGTGAGCCACCGTGCCCGGCCTATAATCTTTCATATAATAAAAGTGTGGGGGAATAATTGCATGTTGAATTTGTATGTATATCTTAGCAAAAACTGTTACTGTTTCTGAAATAGTGCTTGGTCATCATCCCTATTTATTAAATACTTTCCTCTGGTTTCTTATTTGCTTACAATAGAAAATCTAAAATATCTCCGACTGGTCTCCTGCTCTGGCCAAGTCATCCTTTTATGCTTTGTTTACTTTCCTACTATTTTATCAGCCTAAGTCACCTAAATATCTGATTCTGGGTTTGGGTTCAGAATCCTTAGACCTATACTGTCCACTACAATAGCCACCACTACATGTGGCTGTTGAAGACTTGAATTGTGGCTAGTTCATACCAGATTTTGAAGATAGTACCAAAAAAAATGTAAAATATCTCATGCTTTTAAAATACTGGTTATATAGTGAGATGATACTGTTAGTGATACATTGAATTAAAGAAATATATTAAAACTGATTTTGGCCGGGCATGGTGGCTCATGCTTGTAATCCCAGCACTGTGAGAGGATTGCTTGAGCCCAGCAGTTTGAAACCAGCCTGGGCAACGTGGTGAGACCTTGTCTCAATTAAAAAAAGCAAAACTGATTTCACTTGATTCTTTTTACTTCTGAACGTGGCAACTAGAAAGTTTAAACTATAAAATTACACGTCATATTGGACAGTACTGCCTTTGACTTTCTTTTCCCTGGTTCTTTGCCCATCAGAATGCTTTAAAATCTAGCATAAATCCTCAGCTGGGCGCAGTGGCTCAGGCCCATAATCCCAGCACTTTGGGAGACAGAGGCAGGAGGATTATGATGAGGTCAGGAGTTCAAGACCAGCTTGGCCAACGTGGTGAAACCCAGTCTCTACTAAAAATACAAAAAAACCGAATGTGGTGGCGTGCACCTGTAATCCCTGGGAGGTGGAGGTTGCCTGTAAACCTGGGAGGTGGAGGTTGCAGTGAGCCAAGATCACACCACTGCACTCCAGCCTGGGTGACAGAGGGAGACTCCTCAAAAAAAAAATTTTTTTTCCTCTCCTATGAAGCCCTCCTCAGTGGTACAAGCCTCATAGTTGTCTTTACCGCATCATTATTTGAAGATAGTCTTTTGGTATTTCTTGTACCATCTATTGGTATATTAGATTTCTTTACTACAAACCATCTCAGTTTTTTTTTTTTTTTTCAAAGAAAAAGAGAGAAAGGGAGAAAGAGCAAAAGAAAGAAAAAAAGAATGAAAGGGAGAAAGAAAGAGGAAGAGAAAGAGGGAGAGAGAACGGGATTCTTGTTTTATTGCCCAGGCTAGAATGCAGTCTAAAAATGGGTATTCAAACCCTCTTTTATGCCAATAATTGTGCTTAACAATGGAGACAGGAAGGAATAGGGGATGAAAATAACAAATAAGCAGCCAACCAATATTTTATTTAAACCTGTGAAATGCTGTGCAATTGCTGAGGAGTGATTTACTTCCAATTATG